>JADBJO010001850.1:50000-62500 GCA_016801955.1 Conus betulinus
CAAACAAACAGACAGACAAAGCACAAGAAGACAGGGGGAGAATAGTGTAACGATTAAGTCTTGCACAGACAATGGAATGAGTCACCAAGGCAGAAAGACAAAGGATGATGACAATAAAGGAAGATTTTTTTTTTTTTTTTTTGGGGGGGGGGGGAGGGGGTAGGATGATAGGGGAGTAGAGGGCGCGGGCGCGGGGAAGTAGGGAGGAGCGGAGGGAGGGGGGGGGGGGGGGGGGGAGGTGTGGAGGGCAGTCCAAAGTGTGAGTGACTGACCAGGGAAGGAAGTGTTAACACAGAACTTCTTTAGGGCAGAATGCAATTTATGCTCAAAGACACTCCCCTATTCCCTCCAATGCCTCTTACTACCCCCTCTTTTTCCCCCCACCGTCATCCCCTTACCCCCACCCCCGTCGTGCCTTCACCCCACCACCTTCTCCTCTCTGCCCATAGTAGATTGCGACAGAAGACAAGACAACAACCGTTACGAAAAACAATACAACAATCATTACGAAAAACATTACAACAATCATTGCGAAAAACATTACAACAATCATTACGAAAAACAATACAACAACAATCGTTACGAAAAAACAATACAACAATTATGTCAGAAGAAGACGAGACAACAATTAAGACAGAAGACAAGACAACTATTACGACAGAAGACAAGACAACAATTACGAAAGAAGACAAAACGACAGAAGACAAGACAACAATTACAACAGAAGACAAGACAGCAATTATGACACAAACAATACAACAATTACGACAGAAGACAAGACAACAATTATGACACAGACGACAAGACAACAATTATGACAGAAGACAAGAGAATTATTACGACAGAAGACAAGACAACCATTATGACAGAAGACAAGACAGCAATTATGACAGAAAACAATACAACAATTATGGCAGACGACAAGACAAAACTCATTACGGAAAACAATACATCAATTATGACAGAAAACAATACAACAATTATTACGAAAAACAATACAACAGTATGGCAGAAGACAAGACAACAATTACGACAGAAAACAATACAACAATTGCGACAGAAGGCAAGAAAAAATTACGAAATCATTACGAAATACAATACAATAATTATTACGAAATACAATACAACAATTATTACGAAAAAACAGTACAACAATTACGACAAAATCATGACAACAATTAAGACAGAAGATAAGACAACAATAATGACAGAAGATAAGACAACAATAATGACAGAAGATAAGACAACAATATAAGACAACAATAATGACAGAAGATATAAGACAACAATAATGACAGAAGATAAGACAACAATAATGACAGAAGATAAGACAACAATTAAGACAGAAGATAAGACAACAATTAAGACAGAAGATAAGACAACAATAATGACAGAAGATAAGACAATAATAATGACAGAAGATAAGACAACAATTAAGACAGAAGATAAGACAACAATTACCACAGAAGACAAGACAACAATTACACACAGAAAACAAGACAACAATTACGACAGAAAGCAAGACAACAATTACAACAGAAGAGACTAGACAACAATTACGACGGAAGATAATACATCAATTACGACAGAAGACAAGACAAACAATTATGACAGAAGACAAGACAACAATTACGACAGAAGACAAAAACAACGATTACAACAGATGACAAGACAACAATTACGACAGAAAACAAGACAACGATTACAACAGAAGGCAAGACAATGTGAGAAGACTTTTGTCCTTAAGAAAAGCTCATCTTTAGTTTAACATTCAAGCAAACATTGAACTTTTCCAGTTAGGAGATATTGTAGAGATATCAAACAAGCATGCGAGAAACATTGACGGTGGAACACATCTTGTTGTGCACAGATAGGACAGATTTTTAGTGTGCGTGCTTTATTTTTCTGACTGTTCTTTTTTTTTTTTTAATTTGTATTTGCTTTTTTTTTTATTTTATAAACTTTAACTTGAGGAAGCTGTTGAAAATGTGTTGTCGGTTTCAGAAGTCAGTTTACTTGGGAACTTTAAAAAAAAAATTCTCCCAATGGTCAGTTTCAAAACTAGCCAGTCACCTTCACCCAAACCCAGTCAGCTGTTTTTTTTTGTTGTTTTTTGTTTGTTTTCTTTTAACCTTAGCACTGTCTGTGTCACACACACACACACACACACACACACACACACACACACACACACACACATGCAGACACACACACTACAGAGAGAGAGAGAGAGAGAGAGAGAGAGAGAGAGAGAGAGAGAGAGAGAGAGAGAGAGAATTTTTCCCTGTTCGTTAGAAGCTTGTTGTCTGCATATGTGTGATGTGAATGGGTAGCACCGGAGCACCAGTCTGAAGGCATGAGTATGCAACTGTCTGAGAAAATTTGTTTGTTTTGTTTGTTTTGTTTTTCGTTTGATTTTTGTGTGTGTGTGCGTGTGTGTGTGTGCGCGCGCGCGCGCGCGCGCGCGGCGCGCGCGCGCGCGCGTGTGTGTGTGTGTTGTTGTGTGTGTGTTTTGTTTTGTTTTGTTTTGTTTTGTTTTTGTTTTGTTTTGTTTTAGTGACGTGATAATCTAGTTCTCACAAGAAGCTTAAAGCACTTAAAAAATTGTTCTTGTGTGTTAAAACAGCGTTCCTTGGTGCCATGACGACCTTCGCAGTTAAAACGTCACGGTCTGCGTACTGTGGACAACACAGCTAGCAGTGATATGGCCCAAAGCGCTTTCTATTGGCTGATGGCTTACAGCGCTTTCTATTGGCCGCAGGACACATTCATGGCCCTATGATAGTGTCAACAACATGGCGTCGCCAGTGGCCTGGGCGATCTTGCCGCACATCGCTTTTGATGATGACGACAACCTCCCCACCGTGTTAAAATCAGATTCAGGCCGACAAATTCGGTGACACAAAGTAGCGCATTTCACTTTTGCATTCAAATGAAAGTAAACAAAAGTGAAAGTAGATTTACAAAGATTAAGTAACAACAACAACAATAATGATACTAATTGTAATTGTAATGATGTCTTCTTCAGGTGCAACAAACATGAAACAAATAACGAAAATGCACTTAGCTTTGATCGCTTCTGTGTTCAGCGCAAGAAAGAAGGCGTTGAATGAAAACGAGGCTGTTGGAAGGGAAATAATAATGTGCGAGTCAAAGTCGTAATGATGATAATATTACTGATAGGAATACTAAATAATGGTCAAATATTATATATATAAAAAAAAAAAAAAAAGAGAGACAAGATTACTACCAGTCTTGGTGTCAATAAGTAGGTATGGGAGAAAGGAGAGTGGGTTAGAGGATTCTTAAACAGCAGGTTGCCGTGGCAACAATCCCGGAGGCTAAGGCGATGGTGAAGTGTGTGTGTGTGTGTGTGTGTGTGTGTGGTTGTTAGTGTGTGTTGTGTGTGTGTGTGTGTGTGTGTGTGGATATGTGTGTGTGTGTTATCAACATTTCCACAACATATGCATAGGAAAGAGGGAAGATGGAACAGGAGTACATGTTGAAGAAATAGTGAAAATGAAAATAAAAATAAAAGAAAACCAAATGAAGTGAGGGAAATGGAGTGGACAAGTATCTGAATAAACAATAGACTGATGTGAGAAATAGAGAGAGGGTGTGGTGAGAAGGGAAAGGAAGATAGCTATAAGTTATGTATAAGGTAAATAGTGGGATATATGGTAGTATGTGTGTGTAGTGGGAAGATATTGTGGGCTGAGACTGAAGTGATGGGTTGGTACATGTAACTTTAAGGTGTTGCCCTCTATTACCGTCAGTCATTTTCACCTTTATGCTTCTAAGCATTATGTCCTATTATCACTACTAATCCCATTGCCAGCCATAATTGTAAAATTAAAATAATGATAATACTTAGAAACAATAACTTAATTTTTAGAGAGAGAGATAGAGAGAGAGAGGGGGGGGGGGGAAGAGAGAGAGGGGAGAGAGAGAGAGAGAGAGAGAGTGTATAGGTGTGAATATGTTGCCCCCCCCCACCCCCCCCCCCCAGTCAGTATAAAACCCATCCCCTTCTTCCCCTCCACCCTCTTACCATCAACACCTTAAAGTTACATGTACCAACCCATCACTTCAGTCTCAGCCCACAATATCTTCCCACTACACACACATACTACCATATATCCCACTATTTACCTTATACATAACTTATAGCTATCTTCCTTTCCCTTCTCACCACACCCTCTCTATTTCTCACATCAGTCTATTGTTTATTCAGATACTTGTCCACCATTTCCCTCACTTCATTTGGTTTTTTTCTTTTATTTTTATTTTCATTCACTATTTCTTCAACATGTACTCTGTTCCATCTTCCCTCTTTCCTATGCATATGTTGTGGAAATGTTGATAACCACACACACACATCCACACACACACACACACACACACACACACACACACACACACACACACACTAACAACCACACACACACACACGCACACACACTTCACCATCGCCTTAGCCTCCGGGATTGTTGCCACGGCAACCCTGCTGTTTAAGAATCCTCTAACCCCACTCTCCTTTCTCCCATACCTACTTATTGACACCAAGACTGGACTGGTAGTAATCTTGTTTTTTTTTTTTTTTTTATATATAATTTTGACCATTATTAGTATTCCTATCAGTAATAATATTATCATCATTACGACTTTGACTCGCACATTATTTCCCTTCCAACAGCCTCGTTTTCATTCAACGCCTTCTTTTTCTTGCGCTGAACACAGAAGCGATCAAAGCTAAGTGCATTTTCGTTATTTGTTTCATGTTTGTTTGCACCTGAAGAAGACCTAAGAGGTTGAAACGCGTTGTGGTTTGTCTTGTGACTCGTTTGTCCACGTTTCTCTCATCATCATCATCATCATCATCATCATCATCATCATAACAATGATAGAAAAGTGAAGAAGAAGAAGAAGAAGAGAAGAAGAAGAAGAAGAAGAAGAAGAAGAGCATCAGCAACAACCACAACAACAACGACGACGACGACGATGAGGATGATGAGGATGGTCATGATGATCACGACGATAATACTGATAATAACAAAATAACACTACTACTACTACTGCTGCTGCTGCTGCTGCTGCTGCTACTACTACTACTACTACTACTGCTGCTGCTGCTGCTGCTGCTGCTGCTAAAGCTAAAGCTTTTTTTCAAGCTGTATTGCAAGTGGCATTGCACTGAAAGGCTGCATATTACTTCCCTTGCGGCTCTCCTTTCTTTCCCTCTCATTCACTTTTTCTCTTTCTCTCGCGGTCACTAAAGTCACTTGCAAATTCAGTTTGGACTTAGAATCCAGACGATAACATTCCTGCATGCTTCCGACTGATTGTTTATTTAGTCTCCAGTCCTGAAGGTCAATCACGTTCTTGAAGAACGAACCGAACAGAGAGAGAAGACGCTGAAAAGCTAGCCGCCATTTTGCTTTAAGCAGGAAGCGCTCCAAGCTTCATTGGAACGCGTTGCCCAGCAGACTTCGAGCGGTCGGCGTGATTGTGACTGTGACTGTTGTCAAACGGCCGACCTGCTGCCGGAAGTGGATGTAAGCACACACACACACACACACACACACACATACACACACACACACACACACATTAAAAAGAAGGTGCACACGTGAGAGTGCTTTTTTTTTCTTTTTTTACTTTTTTTTTTTTTTCTTTTTTCTTTGTTTGTTTGCTTTTGGTTTTTTTTTTTTGTTTGTTTGTTTGTTTTGTTTTTGTTTCAGTAATAAATCTGTAGTAAACCGAAACGAAATGATCCGTATAAATTTCAGCTGAAGTCACCAATGAAAATATTTCTGACCCCCCTGGAGGCAGATTTCGCCTGGGGGGAACTCGGAACACGGTGAGTCGTTGTTGCACAACTGACCCAGCCTAGCTGCTGGTGCCAGTCCTAGCAATGTCAGGCAAAAGAATCAATAACAGTGGGAGCAATGCCACAGAACGCAGAAGCGAGGACGACAGATATGGTAGATTGTTCGTGTCAAACAGTCGATGTTATTAGTGCTCGTTGTGGAAAGAGTAATGGTAGGCAATAAATGTAATTTTCGTTGGATGTTGGTGATCCTGGTTGTCTCTGACACTGCCATGACGATATACATCTAACTATGCATGACACTGTTTATTGGGGCTTCAAAGAGATCTGTGTGGTTTAATTCTTTCAGGATAAGTGCGAAAACATTATTACAGAAGCGTTCTTACTGGGGGTCGGGGTGGAATTTCTTCTCTTGCATCATGTCAATCGGCAGCACACATCGACCTGCGATTAAGGACACATGATTACCTGCAGCCACTTAAAGCTAGAAGCAAACTGCTCTAGAGTGAACACTCCCCAAATCAGAGTAAGTAATTAATATCAATCAATATCAGTTACACAGTCGAACCACTCGGCTACCGCGGATGACATACTCCTGCGTTGCTCTGGATGTATAAGACAGCTCCATTGACTGTCTACACAACAAGCCAGCCAGCCGATTCACACACTCCCACAAGACTGTACAGGCTACCGCTACACTGGGAATCCATGCAGAGTTCAGCCCCTACACACCCGTGCGTGCACTGACTGAGAAAGGGAGACAATTCAAAATTAATGTGAAAAGGTGGAGGGTTGTTGTAGGATAAAGGGGGGGGGGGGGGGGGGGGGGGGGGGGGGGGGGGGGGGGGGGGGGGGGCGGGGGGGGGGGAGGTGGAGAGTTTTTTTTTTTTTGGCCTTTTTTTTTTTTTTTTTTTTTTTTTTTTTTTAAGTGAAATCAGATGCCTTTTTAGGCAAGAAAAGTCGCCTTATTAGTATAAAGAATACAGACCTTTTCAGCGATGATATTTGCGACCTTTTCAAGGGAAATAAGATTATTTTCTTTCTTTATGTTTCCAGGCCTTTTTTTTCTTTTTTAACTTGCTAGTCATTAGGCGTGAAATTGTTTATGGTTATTAAATACAGCTGAACATGTATATCCACAAGAGGTGGTCCTTTGTACATTAAAAAAAAAAAAAAAGCTTTTATTTTCTTTTCAGGGCGTCTGTTTACTTTCCGGTCACAATGCAGTTAAGACTGGAATCCACACACACAAAAAAAAAACCCGTATTTACATTACTCTGCCACAGCTCCCGTCAAGGTTTTGTTTTTCTGCAGGGATGCTTGAGGAATTACTTCGCCTAGTTTGCTTTGTTTTGTTTTGTTCGCTTGTTTGTTTCAGTCTGACTTTTGATAAACAAGCTCTTTCGTCGATGCTGTCTGATCTTGATGTACTTTGTTTCTTCGTTTTTAAGACGTTCTTTACAAAAATAAATATGTGGCTTGTTCGACGAACAATGAGCGATTGGATGATCATGAAATCACTCTCGGTCAGTGTTAGGGTCCTCTTTGGCGTGGAGGTCTGGTCCAAAACGGAGGATAAACATGCGCACCATCGCTTTTTGTTTGTAAGTATCAGACAAAAATGGTCCTAAATTCTTCGGCATTAGTCATTCACAGGGGTTATGACAGTATCAAACTCAAAACGTCAACCACACGGAACAGTAACAAAATTATTAACTCCCCTATAGCCAGTGAACGAAACGCGTGAAAAAAGGTATATGATTTTACATTGTACAGTCTTTGGTAGGCGTAAGGCACGTGGTACTGCTGCTGCTGCTACTGCTGCTTGCTGCTGCAGCTGCTGAGCAGCAGCTGCTGCTGCAGTGTTGTGGATAGACAGACAAAAAGAGACAGGAGAAAGAGAGAGAGAGAGAGAGAGGGGGGGGGGGGGGGGGAGGGGGGGGGGGGGGGGGGAGGGAAGAGGCAACGGGAGTAGTGGACTGAGCAAAGCGGGTTTGTAAATGCTTAAAAAGGTTCTTTAGTAACCCTCAGACGGAAACTATGGCAACAGAAGATGGATTCCATTTACTTCATTAAAATGAATGAGGATGTACGACTCTGCATTATCTGCCTACACCTCTTGCCAGAGTTACTTGAATGTATCCATCGCGGAGGAAACACCTAGCTTCGTTCACTCAGCTGTGCAGTTTACTCGTGCCCACCACAGGTTATAGGTTAAAATCATGAAAATGATTTTCATACAATATTAGTCATGATCTTGTTTAGCACTCTGATATGTCGCCATGGAAGTAACTTGGTACGAAATCATCATTTATGTGAACTTAGTCAATAAAAATCTATTTTGTAATTTCCCTTCGGAACATGTCCATGATAAAAAATGTCCAGTCACACACCATAAATGCAATTTCTTTTGGTATCAATGTTTGTCTTGCTTTTGACACTGACATGAGGCCTTAACAATACACTGGCATGAATTACTTATGGTTGACTCCTACGCGCGTGTGCACGAGGCTCTGTGGCCGACCTTCAGTCGAATGACAATACAGCACTGACTACTCATTGATCGCCACATCGTAATAATGCTCATCAAGATTTAACGCTTATGCCCAGATATCGTTCGGGTGACAAAAGTTTCGTAATCAGTTACTCCTGGTTTCTTTCAGCGCCTTTCCCAAAGGACTACCGGCGCCACAACCAGTGAAGAATTATCATTTGGATCGTCAAAATTTCAGAGCACTCGACGAAATCGATCACTAATATCACACGAAAATTGTGTTTTGTATTTTAGGTTGTTTTTTTTTTTTTCATTCTGTTACTTTTTTGTGGTGAACATTGACGTTTTTTTTTTTTTTTGTTGTTTTGTTTTTTTTTTGTTTTTTCAAGTAAGATTTTTGAAAGGAGTCCTTGGTAAGTGACTGAAGTCTTGCGTGAAGAAAGTTTTTTTCTTCGTTTTTTCGTTCAGTCCCAACATCTTCGCCACTCTAGTGGCCTTTCTCCACCCCCACCCCCCCCCCCCCCCACCCCCCTCATTCCATCTCCCCGTCCATAGCCACACACTGGCTTGTCCCATCGCGGCCCCGGCCCCGGTAATCCACAAAGAGCAATCAATGTCAGGTCGTCATGAGGCAACCCACCGGAGGAGACACTGCATCACTGCTGAATCACTTCAGTGGTTTGCGGTGATGTTTGCTCTGAATCAGCATACTAAGGACACCACCTACTTAATCCCGTGATGATAACGATTGCCCAGTATCAGAGCCAGCATGATGATTGCCCAGTCACAAAGCCAGCATGATGATTGCCCAGTATCAGAGCCAGCATGATGATTGCCCAGTCACAAAGCCAGCATGATGATTGCCCAGTCACAGAGTCAGCATGATGATTGCCCATTCACAGAGCCAGCATGATGATTGCCCAGTCGCAGAGCCAGCATGATGATTGCCCACTCACAGAGCCAGCATGATGATGCCCAGTTGCCCATTGATGTGCCCATTTACAGAGCCAGCATGATGATTGCCCAGTCACAGAGCCAGTATGATGATTGCCCAGTCACAGAGCCAGCATGGTGATTGCCCAGTCACAGAGCCAGCATGATGATTGCCCAGTCGCATGATGATTGCCCAGTCACAGAGCCAGTGATGATTGCCCAGTCACAGAGTCAGCATGATGATTGCCCAGTCACAGAGTCAGCATGATGATTGCCCAGTCGCAGAGCCAGCATGATGATTGCCCAGTCGCAGAGCCAGCATGAGTGAGTGCCATCCTGCGAAGGACACGACCATGTCCGTCCAACGACAGTCCTGATGAATCTGCCGACACTGGTGATCACAACACAAACCCACCGCGGGCAAAGACGTGGAGAGGAAATTAAAACTGAGGTCACCATGAGAGCAAGGCATGAAGGGCCACGGAATTTTAGACTGCTTATGCTTATTGATGAGGATGAGGATGACGAAGAGATGCTGTGGCGTTCCAGCCCGGTGTGGAAACTGCCTGTATCTCTTGGGGTCGCTGTTATTATATGTCTTGGCGTCAACCAGGCCCGAGAGATTCAGGCGCCTGCAGTGTTGGTCGAGAAATTTGAGCAACACTTTCACAGATCCTTCCAATAAGTGGATAAAACTCGACTGTATGGCCACAGTTTCCCCAGTTGAGCTCATATTCTGCGTAGGAAGCCGCCATGGCTGAAAAATCTCACAAATAAATAGCTCTGACGGGAATCGAGCCAACGGACCTCCGTGCCTGGAGTCCACAACACTAACCACCAACGCCATGGTGGCTGGTGCCTGAAAGATAACAATAAAGATTTTCATGGGAAAATGGCGGGAAGGGGAGTGTGTGTATGTGGGAAGTGGGGGCGGGGGGGGTGGGGGGGGGGGGGGGGGGGGGGGGGGGGGGGAATCTAAATAATGCAAGTCTTTTGACACGAACCAACACCCGTAGATAACGACACGGGCCGAAGATGTGTGACAATACGTCCTGACTCGGCGAATCTGCCCGTGGCGGCGGAGACTGCTGGGCCTGTGATTGTCTGGGCCGGCGTGAACGGGAAGAACGTGCTGGGTGGGGATGGCAGGCAGGAGGCAGAAGGAGCCGTCATTGACCTGAAGGCAGCTGCTCGCCACGGCCACCTTTCAGTAGCTGCCAACCAGGCTGGCTGCCACCGTTATGGACTGACTGCCTGCACAGGACCAGGACAAACCGCCCACTATTACTGACTTGGGTGCCGAGCCGTTGTGATGCATTTGTTGTGATTTATTCATGAAGGGAGGAAACATTACTGAGGGATGCATTCAAAAAAACAAGAAAAGAAAAGAAAAAAAAAAAAAAAACCGTAACGGCTGGCTGTATGCTGTGCATATCCCTGGAAATCATACCAGGTACAATGAACGGGCGAGAGTGCACGCGCGCGCGCACGCGCACGTGCGCGTGCGCAATCACACCCATATGCATGCGTGCGCATGCTCGCACGGGTGCGCGCTCACATTAGCACATATAACATTCACGTTGACATGCATACATGCACGCTCATGCACGTACATGGGACCACACACACACACACACACACACACACACACACGATGTAGCAACACCAGCAGCGAACAGTACTGTCAGGTCGGCGTTGAAATACCCGACAGTGAAGACCCTGCAATGACCGACCGATAGTGATGTCATGAGTAGACAAGGCGGAGTCAACAGGTGCCTTTCCGTATTTCTTGCGTGCACTTTGATCATGTTTTCTCCACGCTTGTCGTAGGCCTACTCCCAGTTCTTATAGAACAGGGAGCACTTGACAATGGGAACGAAGAAATGCTGTTTGTCTGTCTGTCTGTGTGTCTGTCCGTGGTCAAAATGTGTTCCACTCGCTCCAGACAAAACTTCTGGGCCGATCTTTTTGAAAATTTCTGGGTATGTTCATTACGGGTCCCGGATGATGCCTGATGTTCTATTTTACCAGAATAGCCGTTACTAACGGTTATAACAGCCCAAAGCGGGTTTTCTTCTTTATGGAATATCTCAGTGACGAAATACATTATGATGCATGCTTGATTGTGACGTCAAATACATTATGACACATGCTTGATCGTGACGTTTTTTCAGGAAGATAAACTGGGAGTACGTCTATATGCTTTGCATCTTGTTCTCCACCGCTACGGAACTCGCTTGCTGTATTTGATTTTCCGTACCCATATGGTACAAAGTCTCATAACAAAGACTTTGATTAGTCCGTTTCTTACAGTCTAAGGGGTACAACCCATAGGAATCATGCATGACCTGCGTGTGTCCTGGCACGCTGAGAATGTATGAAGTGAAGGGCCGGAACAGACGCATTCGAAATGATTCTGCTCTGCTGTCCAGCTCTCACTATAGGGGCTTGAATAGCTCAGAGGTAGAGCGTCGGACTCGTGATCCTGGGGTTGCGGGTTCGAATCTCTGCCGGTCTGTTTCGGGCCGGGCCGTTTCGGGCCGGGGGGGGGGGGGGGGGGGGGGGGGGGGGGGGGGTCTGACTCCATTTCCTATACAGTCCTTTGAATGAGACTATAAACCGAGGTTCCGTGTGTGAACGCACGCATTACATCTGGCACACGCGTAAAATCCCATCACCAACTTTCGGAAGAGAAGGCCAGTTTGGCCGTTAGTATGGATGACACGTTACACATGGCATGGGCCCTGCGGCGGGATAAATGGAAAGAATGAATTAAGAAAGGAAATGAGAGAACGACATTGACAGGATGTCACGGGAAACGACTGAATGAAGCGCCAGCTGGCAGCTCTTCAGTCGGCACTACCCAGGTAGGCAGCCCGTTGTGTGAACTAGTGTGGATTGTAAAACGCTTAAAGCTTGGTCTGTAGCCGAGGATAGGCACTATATAAGTATTCATAATAATGATAATAATAATGATGATAACAACAACAACAACAACAACAATAATAATAATAATAATAATAATAATTACACTATTCCCATCTTTATGTCTATAAAAGTTAAATTGTTGCCAAAAAAAATTTAGTACTGTTTCATACGAAAAGTTTTGAATACAATGGGCAGACAAACCATTTGAACTTCACTTTGATTTTTTTTTTTAAAAGCATATTCTCTAGAATGTTTTTAGGTATTATCTACCTCTCGTTTTATCTTATCTCTCTGACCTCTCTCTCTCTGTCTCTC
>JADBJO010001850.1:67500-70000 GCA_016801955.1 Conus betulinus
AGTACAAACTCACAGAGCATAGCGAAACCAGACAGAGTGGCAAAACCCTAGGTGCTGGTGGCACACTTCGGGCTTGTTCTCAGCACGTCCAGGATGTTCGTCTGACATTTCCGCGTTCCTTGATCGATAAGAAATTTTCTCCATGGCAAACTATTGCCACGAGCTGGTTGAAATATTTGATTTCCCCATTAAGAACGACAGGTAGCGCTTTCAATGCTGATAATCACCTGGGAGCTGCTGTGTTGTTGAATGCTGTTACTAAAATGTACACAACTGTCATCAATGAGAGACTTTCAGTTTTATACAGAAAAAAAAGGTTTAATTCCATACACAGGCTGGTTTTGGGGTCAGATTACAGCACAACAGATTATGGGTAAACTCTTCAGGCCCGTCCTAAAGTGTCTGTCAAAAACAGAACGGTCAGTTTCTACGCCTTTTTTTTAAGGACCTTTTCTGAAGACCTTCGATCGTATAGACAGGGAGAAACTGTTATAATTTGATGTCGCGAGAGCGAGTCCATGGGAAAATAATGATCTCAATTTGTCAAGGCATCTGAGAAAAGGGTGAAAAAAAAAAAAGCGGCTGTGCAATACAAAGTAGTGGAACATTTGGATTGTTTGGTACAGGGGAAGCACACGGAAGTCTTTTGTGCCTTGTAGGTGTCCATCTTTCTTTCTGAACTGGAACTCCAGCGAAACACTGCCGACGCTGGCGGCATTGACGTATGAAGTGACCTGCTCGGTGCATGCATGTTTTGATGTGCGTAGATGACACTGCTTTAGACTCGGATTCTGTTGCTGTCTTACATAAATATATAAATAAATAAATAGTAAACAAACAAACAAACATATAATAAATAGATAAATAGATAGGTTAATGAATAGATAAATAAGTTAATTAATTATTGAATGAATAAATAAATAAATAGATAGATAGTAAATAAACATATAAATAAATAGATAAATAAAAAGATTTATGAATAGATAAACAAATTAATTATTTATTGAATAAATGAATAAATAAATGCCTTGAACAGCATTGTAGTAAATGGGGTGTCAACAGGTGAATAACATAGCGGGACAACATTCGAGTGGGTTTTTTTGTTTGTTTGTTTGTTTTTTTGTTTTCTAATAGTGACTCAGGTATGCTAGACAGGGGAGCAAATCTCTTGAAATGCCAGATATAACTTCCTGGCAGTTTCAAAATTTCAAAATAGAGCGACTGATGGCGGAGAACGAAGCAAAGTTTAGAAAGAGTGGGGGTTAGTTTCCGCCGAGGACATTGACGAACAAAGTACACAAGACACGATGCATTTCGACCTCTTGGGTCTTCTTCTTCAAGTGAAAACAAAATAGGTTACATTTAACATTTAGGACAGTACAAACAAAGAACGAAGAGCGACTTATCTGATGTCCATGTGGTATGCTGTGAAGAATGGCTGACCGAAGGAAATGACAGAGGGGATTATGGGAGAGGAAGAGGGGCGGGGGGGGGGGGGGGGGGGGGGTTTGTTGAGTGAGGGGATGAGTGAGGCGATGGTGTGTGTGGTGGGCGAGTTAGGGGGGGTGGTGTGTGGTATATGTGACGGTGTGTGTTGAGGTGGATTGATAATGATGTTAAGGGGGGGGGGGGGGGGGGGGGATATATATATATATACATACATATATATACATACACATATATATACATATATACATAAATATATACATATATATACACACATACACATACATATATATATATATATATACATACACATGTAACCTATTTTGTTTTCACTTGAAGAAGACCCAAGAGATCGAAATGCATCGTGTCTTGTGTACTTTGTTCGTCAATGTCCTCGGCGGAAACTAACCCCCACTCTTTCTAAACTTTCCTGGCAGTTGTTGTGAGCTCTGTTCTGAAATGTTTTTTCATTGGATGAAAAATGGAGCCTGTGGTGAAGCTCTCAGCCATGTCATGAATGAAACGATTGTATTTCAGACTGTAGAGTTTTTCTTTCGGCCCTCTATTCAGTTTTTTTTTTAAAACACCAAATGAAACACATGCTGTCGTCTGGATGAGAGCTGCGGGGAGGGGGGAGGGGGGGAGGGGAGGGGGGGGAGGGAGGGTTACAAACTTTGATAATAATGAACATCTGCACATTTGGATTTGTAAAGATGATCTTATGTCCTAGAGAATATTGAAACACACACACACACACACACACACACACACACACACACACACACACACACACACACACACACACACACACACATTCATGTGGCCGACGGTGGTATATTTCCATTTTTTCAATCGGCATCTGTTTTGTTTTGTTTTTTTAGTGATAAAGAACCGCATCAGATTTTTTTTCTGTGTCCAGTTGCACATACCCAAATCAGTGCTATAACATACACCTCCAACAGCAAGATTCAACAAGTAGAAGAAAAGAAGACACTCACGTAAGATCCCTTTTAGTTTTAACATGGATTTGGATTAGTGTGAGAAATACAAAATG
>JADBJO010001850.1:87500-92500 GCA_016801955.1 Conus betulinus
TCAAAGATGTATATATATATATATAGTTGAACATTTTCAAACAGGTGAACCTTCGATTTTGATATGATGTTCACAAAGATGTTGATTTCTAAATAGAAAATAGACAAAAAAAAAAAATTGTCATTCACGTGCATTCCCTTTCTGTTTTGTATTCTTTTTCTCAAAAAAAAACAACTGAGAGATTAGTATGAATTTGAAAAAGACAATGCTAAAAAGGAATTAAAATTCAGCGCACGATAACGAGGTATAGACCGTATATAGACCTTTCTTTTCTGTAGATGACAGACAATGACAGCTACCATAAATGTTGCCTGTGGACTTGTGATTTGGGTAATGTTTTTTTTTTTCCTTTGCATTTCATGCATAGTTTATATATTTCTTTAAGTAACACTCATATTTTATACTGGGATCTAGCTTCAAATATCCCTTTCACTTGATGTTATTGGCGAGACAGCAGTGCGCGTGCGCGCGCGCGTGTGTGTGTGTGTGTGTGTGTGTGCGAGCGCGCGCGTGCGCGTGCGTGCGTGTGTGTGTGCGTGCGCGCGTGTGTGTGTGTGTGTGTATGTGTGTGTGTGTGTGTGTGTGAGCGCGCGCGTGCGTGCTCGTGTGTGTGTGTGTGTGAGTATGTATGTGTGTGTGTGTCTCATTTATATATATATATATATATATATATCTTGTATTGGAAACATCGTATATTTCGTCATGAAAAATCATTTAAAATATAAAATACAATTCTGTGCAAACGATGAAAAAAAAAAAAAGAAGAAAGAAGGAATCAATTGAAGCGTAAAATGAAAAAGGGCATAACACAAAGCTAAGGAACGTAGACCTGATGGACATGGACGTGGGGGGGAACATAGATGTAACGGGTTTGCGTGTGTCGGAACATAAACTTGTAAAACATGGACCTCGGGAACACAGATCTTGGAGTCATGGAATTGGGGGAGCATAGACCAGAAACCCGCACCAGGGAGAAACATGCACGTGGGAAGCATGGTCTTGGATGATGTAGATAGACCTTGGGGGACATACAGACCAGGGGAACTTAACCCTGGGGGAAACATAGACCTAGGGAACATATAACTGGGCAACAGCAGCACTGGAAATCATAGACCTGGAGAACATAGCCATGTGGAATATTGACCTAAGGCACTTTGACCAAGGGGAACTTCGCCATGGGGAACATAGACCTGGGGGAAATAGGCCTGGAGAACATAGACCTGGGGAACACAAACCTGAAACAGACGTGGGGATATAGAGCTAGGAGGCATGGACCTAAAGGACACAGACATAGAGAACATTGACCTTGGGAACACAGAGCAAGGAGAGCATACATCTGTGGAGCATAGAATTCGGGATGTGTCGACCTGAGGGCCGTAGACCAAGTGAAACGTAGACCTGGGGAACATAGCTGTGGAACACATAGGCCTGGGAAACACACCCAAGGGAGGGGGAGGGGGAGGGAGGGGGCAGCATAGACCTGAGAAATATAGTCCTGGAAGACATAAGCCCGGAGGACATAGAACAGGGGAGAACATAGACCTTGGGAACAAGGTCTTGGAGGACGTAAACCTAGGGACATAGAGCAGGGAGAACATAGAGCTGGGGAACATAGTCCCGCAAAATATAGACTTGTGGGAACATAGACCTGGAGGACATAGATCGGGGTGGGGGGGGGTGGGTGGGATTATACCCGGAGAACATGAACTAGAATGAACATAGACCTTGGAAACAGCCCTGGAAGATATGGACCTGGGTGTGTGCGTGTGTGTTGTGTGTGTGTGTGGGGGGGGGGGGGGGGAGGGGGCAGAAATACACCTCAGGTGGGTGGTTTGAAATAATGGACTAGAGAGAACATAGACCTGGAAGACACAGTTCAGGAAAGCATAGACCGAGGGGACATAGACCGAGAACATGGCCAGAAGAACGCAGAGTTGAAGACACTTGGACTAACGGATTCATGGGCTGGGGAACGTAGACCTCCCTTCTCAGAGACCCAGCCGTCTCCTCAGCATGTTCATGTGAGGTTGAAATACTGACCACAAATACACACCCCCGCTCTTCACCTCCCCCACCCCCACCCCCACCCTCTCCCCACCCCGACCCTCAACCGCCTCCCTCCTTCCCCCTTCCCCCCCCCCCCCCCCCCCCCCCCGTTCTCCCAACCCCCCCTCCCCCCTCCACCCCCCCCCACCCTCTGCCGCCGCCCCAACCCCACCTCCTCCCCCCGCCCCAACCCTCCCCCCGCCCCTCTCCCATAAGGACCTCCCCAAATCATGGTCCAATTTTTAGAGTTTTGCACTCCTGCAGCACCCGAGTCCCACATTCTGTGGCCATTGCTTCCTCTGAAAGCTAGAGACTGAGTAAGTAGAATGACAGAGAGAGAGAGAGAGAGAGAGAGAGAGAGAGAGAGAGAGAGAGAGAGAGCGCACAGGAAGAAAGGGGAAGGCTTGGGGGGAAAAAAAAAAAAAAAAAAAGAAAAGAAAGAACCCTGAACGAAGTCAGCAAGTCTTTCCGACGTCTAAAAATAACTCCCGTGGGGCTAAATCTGACGTGAGCGGACGACAGACGGTTCCCAAGCTATCATCACCGCCTAAGACTTTCCGTCCGCCCCAAGAACCGAGGAGACAGACAGGCAGTCACACAGCTGCTGTGCTGTCCACCAGGATTCGGTCGCCTTGAGGCCTGACAAGAGCGCGCGCATTGCACGCACGCACGCGCGCGCACACACACACACACACACACACGCACACGCACGTGCGCGCGTACAAAGGCCCCGGCGTTGCCATGACTATCGATTCGGGGGGGGCTGGAGCAGCGAGAAGACAGCCCGTTTAGCAATGGCGCTAGCATGCTTGCATAAACTCCCCGGCAGCTTTTCGTCTCTCAGTTCGACTGCTAGGTGTCTGTGGACAAGCCTCCTTGCAATGAGTGACGACCACGTTTAAATGACAAGAGGCTTTTTGTATGTGTTGTTGGTGTGGTGTTGTTGTTGTTGTTGTTGTTTTATTCTTGTTGTTTTTTTTTCCCTGGTGAAAACTGAAAGGGTGCTCTCTCATCTTCTTCTCCGTGGGGAAGGGGTTTTTCGAAGAGAGCTGAGGTTTGAGGCCCTCGTCCTTGCCGCCGTCGCTGGAATTTTCTGTCTTCAGTTTCCGACAGTGAGAGGTGAATCAAAATTATTGATTGGAGGAGCTGATGCTGCAAAGGGCAAAGAGATATGTACGTACGTGTGTTCTGCGGTGGTGGCATGTAAAGTGGTGTGGGGACGACGAGGGAGGGGGAGGGGGGAGGAGCTCTGCTCACAGATGCTGCTCATCTGTTCTCTCTGGACAGATGCCACAGTGAGTATTGCTTTGGGGGGGGGGGGGGGGGGGGGGGGGGGGGGGGGGGGGAGGGAGGTGGATTTTCTCAGCGAAAAGACGTGCAGCTTGCTTCCTTTTGATTTTTTTGTGTGTGTGTGTGTGTGTGTGTGTGTGTGTTTTAATCTTTTCCATCCGGCATTATGCATCAAGAAATGCAAGAATGCGTTTTACTTTTTCGTCGAGAAAACCCAGGAAATAATGTTCGTGTGTGTGTGTGATTATGTTTTTGCAGATCTTGACTGTTCGAGAGACTAGATTGCTCTTGATGATGTATCATTTTATGACCGATTTTTTTTGTTTTCTCTCTCTCACCGGGAGCAAAACAGATTTAATGAAATTTGATCTACTCATGCACATGTTCGTGCATTGTTGTCTGTTGTTTTTTTTTTTGTTTGTTTGTTTGTTTACGCGTGCATTCGTATGAGAATTAATGATCTGTTTATTCAAGTTGTATATTCATCCCATGGTTTCATCAGTGAAATGCGCCGTTTTAACGTAAATCAGCTGAATAGTACAGGGGGGGGGGGGGGGGGGGGGCGAGGGGGGGGGGGCTGTGCTCACTGGCATTTTAGTCTCCATCCCGGAGGTTCTGAGTTTCTGTCTGTCGCTGACGCCGACAATCTGGACCTTTCTACCACAAAAATGTCATGTCTGAGTCTGCGAGGGAAAAAAAAAAAAAAAAGTCAAAGACTGATTAAAAATAGATACAGGGCTACGACGGACAAGAACGCATATGCCCCACGCGGGCATGGTCATCCAAAATGAACAAGTACTTAATCATAATCTATCCGCTCTTTGCCGTTGGCGACCAGAGAGAGAGAGAGAGAGAGAGAGAGAGAGAGAGACGTCGGCCATTACTTTAAACAAATCCCGTGCCAGATTATGATTCGTCTGAGATAAACGTCAAAATGGTCGTCTATCCTCTCCCTGCGTCCCCATCCTAAACCCTCCCCCCCCCCCCCCCCCCCACACACACACACTTTATAGTCCGTCTACAACCCCCCCCCCCCCAGCCCCTTACCTGGCCCTCCCCCCCCCCCCCCCCCCCCCCCCCCCCACCTTACTCACAGGTTTCCTTTTTCTATTCTGATTGAAATGAGTGTTGTGGGCTGTGTTTGTGTATGGCGGACACGGCGGCATGGCGAACGGTAGGTGGCAAGCCAGTGTTAGCGTATTGATCGAGTTTTCATCAGTTATTGGTATGACCACGTCTTCTTTTGGCTTGTTTGTTTGTGTGTGGGTGTGTGTGTGTTTGTTTGTGTGTTGTTGTGGTGTTGTGTACTTAAGAGGGTATGTGTTGGTTCCGTTTCTGTGTCTGCTACTGGTGGTGCTTTGATGTGAGAGAGAGAGAGAGAGAGAGAGAGAGAGTGAGAGAGAGAGAGAGAGAGAGAGAGTTGTGTTATTGATCGAGATTTCCTGTATTAGTAATGGTTTACAGGGATATGCATTGAGCCGTCCTCTCTCTCTCTCTCTCTCTCTCTCTCTCTCTCTCTCTCTCTCTCTCTCTCTCTGTTGTGTGCGTGGATGTGTGAACTTGAATGTGTGTGTGCAGGAAACGGGCGGGAGGAAAGAGATTTGAGGTGTAGCGATCGCGGCAAATAAGACAAAGAGAGAGAGAGAGAGAGAGAGAGAGGAGAG
>JADBJO010001850.1:117500-122500 GCA_016801955.1 Conus betulinus
AAAGCATTCATCGCGTTCTTTCCTACTATTATCAACTCACTGAGCCATGCAGACAGCAGCTGCACACGATGCACGTGAAAATGAATCAACACATGCATTCCTATCAATCTTTAACACATCCAAGGCATTTTGCGTACTTTCTTTGAAATTGTCACTTTCAAGTTCACTCTTATAGCTTTTCCCCATTTTCTTCGGACCACACCACTCGTTCTTCGCCCTTCTGTGATGAAATACATTCCTTCACGCCCAAACATATTTCTCCTTTTCATTTCGACTGGCAAATGCCAAAAAGAATAACTTGTCTCTAATACACAGAGTGCATTTATCGATCAAACTTTCAAAAAAAAGAAAACAATCAATTATCCTACACCCTCCTTCACGATCACCATTAGAGAATCCATTCAGAATGGAAAGATTGAATGAAAAGCAGAAGTCCAACAGGGATTTCCTAAAAGTGTTTATCGTAACGTCATTAGAGCAACGCAAGTTGACGTCATCTTTACTAGCTCATTTCAACCTCACAAAACAACATTGTCCCTTTCCTCAACAACCGCTTGTTCACAACCTGTTCTTGCGTTCAAATAATCCCACACCATAATATACACATCGTCATCCTGGATAGATCGTACAAGATATTCTTCTAGTATTATCACACGACACGGTCCTTGAAATCCATTCATTCTTACAATGGGCCTTCTTCTGGTGCTGTGTAAGTCGCAACCAAAACAACGTTTTTATTCATATTGAACACACTTGATCAACCTTAACTGTAACAGTATTTTCACTGGCAACAGTGGGATTTTTCTTTCGCACATTGTTCTAAGCATTTCTTAATTAATACTAATAATCCTGATATCCTCCCGTATTGAGATTTTTTTTTTTTTTGCAGGAGCAAACAAACGTCAAGCACTCCGAAAATATGTTGTCATAATCAAAGGAAGAGTCAAGGAATGTTTGAGCTAAACAAATAAAATGAAACCAATCGACATCATTCAAAAACGAAACATCCGTCAATTTAGATGACCCTGTGCAATTAAAATCAATTGTAATTTTAAAACATTCCATTGTTCTGAATGGTCGAGCCGGTCCCTATTATTTCTGGCCCGTAAATAACTGTCCGCGCCATTGCCGTGCCTTGGCCAGCGAGCGTGAAGTTCGGTCTGCCTGCCTGTTGACCAGAGAGAGAGAGAGAGAGAGAGAGAGGAGAGAGAGAGAGAGAGAGAGAGAGAGAGAGAGAGAGAGAGAGAGAGAGAGAGAGATATTAATAGAATGATGATTAAAATTAAGAAGTCAGACCAAACTGTTAAAAAAAATGTCTTACATTGGCATCAATACCCACCCCTCAGATGAATAGGTGAGCACTTCCACAATAATTGTTTTTGAAAATATCATTCGTTTATACGCACAGCTCTAGAAAACCCATCCAAACTGACATGAAAATGCTGACTGAACAGACGATTACCTGTCTGTATTTATTGGGGTAACTGTAAACCTGTCACCTTCAGAATGCCAGAGAAAGGAGCTGTATCCTCTATTACCGTCAGCAGACTGGCGAAACACCCAGGCTGTGCTGTCAACGATTAGTGTCTGATCAATCAAGACTGAGTGGGACCGCATGACCTGATTCCGTTACCTCTGGGCCTGGTGGCATTTGTGCAGGAGCACCACGACATGGAATCATGCCGTCAGGTCCCAGTACCCTTTGGGCGCTGTACCAGTCTGCTGGCTGCAATAGATTTCACGGAGAAAAAGAAATAATAAGGATACTGTAGTGAGCCATGTTGATATTTTTTTGTTTTTTTTTGTTTTGTTTTATTTTTTTTTTTTAGGTTTGCATACTGGGTCAAGCGTACGCCTCCAATATGATAACTTTGACGTTTTGTTGAGTTGTTTGTAGTTCATCTTTGACAATGTTTTCACACTAAAAAAAAAAAAAGCAAAACTGGGAATCCCACCAGCTACTCAATTCATGAAAAACTCTGAAGCTGGCCTATGTTGCAAAAATTGTATCATTTTAACAAAGACTACGATTGAAATTGTGTTAGCAACAAATTTTGGGCAAAGCGCAATGGCTGAAGAAGTGCACTCTTTGTCACTAAATTACCAGGCCATCTCTTGAAAATCTCAAACAAAGGGGAAAAGAGTGAATCTGGCTCTTTTTAGAAATGTTTTAGAAACATGTTGGAGTTATACACAATCTGGAAGCACACACAGACATGCACACACACACACACACGCGCGCGCGCGCGCACACACACACACACACACACACACACACACACACACACACACACACACACACACACACACACACACACACACACAGTGTGCCCGGTAATCGGATCAGTAGGTGAGTATTTTTCACTTTTGGTTTGGAACAGCAGTATTCCGTGGTGAAATTCACCATTTCTTTACATGCATAGCTTTCGAAAATTTCCTCCAAATCAACATGAAAATGCTGACTGCACAGACAATGACACGTCTGTATTTATGGGAGCAGCTGTGAACCTTCAACCTTCAGAATGCCAGAGAAAGGAGCTGTATCCTCTATTACCGACAGCAGACTGGTGAACAACTCAGGCTGTGCTGTCAACGATTAGTGCCTGATCAATCAAGACTGAGTGGGACCGCATGACCTGATTCCGTTACCCCTGGGCCTGGTGGCATTTCTGCAGGAGCACCACGACATGGAATCATGCCGTCAGGTCCCAGTACCCTTTAGGCGCAGTACCAGTCTGCTGGCTGCAATAGACTTCACGGAGAATATAATGGAACGGGTACTGTACTGAGCCATACTGACACTGGGGTTCTCATGATTTGCACTCGTCCCCGGTGTAGCTGTGACGAGCCGCTCAGTTGTTTGTTATCATGACCAGCTAAAGGGAAGCAAACCTGCCAGTCCCACAAGTTATTCTGCTCAGAGAAATTCTGAAGTTGTCCTATGTTGGTGATTGTGTCATATTATAAAAGATTACAGCTGAAATCACACTAACAACCGATTTTGCACAAAGCGCAGTTACTGCAGTTATGAAGAAGTACTTTTCTCGCGGCTAAAATCGCGAGACTGTCCTTCGAAATTTCAAATAAGAGGGAAGAAGACTTCAGTTTTTTTCATTTTTTAAATACCCGGAAACATACGCGCGCGCGCGGACGCACGCCCGTACACACACACACACACACACACACACACACACACACACACACACACACACACACACACACACACACACAGAGACAGAGAGAGAGAGAGAGAGAGAGAGAGAGAGAGAGAGAGAGAGAGAGAGAGAGAGAGAGAGAGAGAGACAGAGAGACAGAGACAGAGAGTATAGGTCTATTGAAAAGATTGAAAATGTTGCATTGTAAGCGAACTCGCAGACTTTTTCACGTCCCGTTTAAACAAAATTACTGAATGTTAAATAGCGCATTAAAATACCAAAATCGATGAAACAGTCCACAAAAAGTGTCAGTTTATGAATGATGGGTAGCTCATGAATACGGGAGAAGAAAATCGTTCAAAAATCCCATGTAAGTACTAGAAAACATTTGGGAAATTTGGGGACTGATACTAATTAAAGACAAATATGTGATATTTGGTTGGAAAGCAAAAGAAAATCAAAGATCAGATATATGCAACATTCGAAAATGGTATGGAACCCGAGGTGGTTCCAAATATTAGGAGTATGGTTTTACACCGGATTTACAAGAATGTGTCAAAAATAAACTATGCAGAAAAGTATTTTTGAGATGAAAGTCCTGTTCAGTATCTGGATGAAATGGCTCATCATCGCTCCAGGCAGAGCAGCAATTCTTAAATCACTCATCTCTCCACCTATCGTTGATGCTGCCAGATCCACCAGATAACTTTATTCAAAATCTTGAAGAACAAAGTTTAAATTTTGTGTCGAAAAATAAACAAGATAGGCTAAATAGAACAGCAGGATTTCTCTCTCTCTCTCTCTCTCTCTCTCTCTCTCTCTCTCTCTCTCTCTCTCTCTCTCTCTCTCTCTCTCTCTCTCTCTCTGTGCGCGCGCGCGTGTGTGTATGGGTTTGTGTTTGTGTGTGTTGTGTGTGTGTGTGTGTGTGTGTGTGTGTGTGTGTGTGTGTGCGTGCGTGCGTGCGTGCGTGCGTGCGTGTGTGTGTGTGTGTGTGTGTGTGTGTGTGTGTGTGTGTGTGTGTGTGTGTTAGTGACTACCAGGGAGTTTAAACAACTTGATTCTATCTGATATGGCCGAAGATACAATGGTGAAACGTGATTAGGCGAAACGTGATTGGCAAAAATGTTGCTGGGTGTAAAGTGGTTGGGCAAATTGTGATTGCGAGGAACGTGACTTGGCAAAAAAATGTTGCTGGGAATGTAAAGTGGATGGTACAAAAATTGTGATTGCGAGGAACGTGATTGGGCAAAAAGCGTGATTGTGTGAAATGTGATGGTACAAAAAAAAACGTAATTGGGGTGAACGTGATGGTACAAAAAACGTAATTGGGTACAAAAAACGTAATTGGGTGAAACGTGATGGTACAAAAAACGTAATTGGGTGGTGAAACGTGATGGTACAAAAAACGTAATTGGGGGTGAACGTGATGGTACAAAAAACGTAATTGGGGGAAACGTGATGGTACAAAAAACGTAATTGGGGGAAACGTGATGGTACAAAAAACGTAATTGGGGGAAACGTGATGGTACAAAAAAAAACGTAATTGGGGGAAACGTAATGATGGTAAAAAAACGTAATTGGGTGAAACAAAAAAACGTAATTGGGTGAAACGTGATGGTACAAAAAAACGTAATTGGGGGGAAACGTGATGGTACAAAAAACGTAATTGGGGGAAACGTGATGGTACAAAAAACGTAATTGGGGCAAACGTGATGGTACAAAAAACGTAATTGGGGAAACGTGATGGTACAAAAACCGTCATTTGGGGGAAACGTGATGGTACAAAAACCGTAATTGGGGGAAACGTGATGGTACAAAAAAACTTAATTGGGGGAAACGTGATGG
>JADBJO010001850.1:127500-130000 GCA_016801955.1 Conus betulinus
CCTTGAAATTTGTGTAGAATTTGCCAGTCGGGATGGCTTATCGGACAGGGGTTCCATCCATCAGGAAAATTTCTCCACCTCCGTTTCTGGTAGCCTCTTCTGCTGAGCCATCTGTATATGCATGTGTCCAGAACTCTTTGGGGTATGCTTGCTCTATGTAGTCTAGGGTTACTGTTTTTCTCTCCAGTTCTGACTCCGTGCTCTTTGTTAGAATGCCAGGAATGGTGACTCTGATTTTTTGGGAATTGATTTCTTTTCCATGATGGTAGTGAACTGTGTGATGGAACTGTCTTGTTCCCTTGTTGCAAAAAATCAGGATCCTGTCTCTCAAGTCTGCGAGCGTTTGCACGAAGCTGTTGCGCTTCAGTCTGCACTTGGTGGGCTCTAACATTCTTTTGTGCATGGGGGGGATTCTCTGTCCTCTTAGATTGGCAGCGTGTGTGAGAACTTTAGTATCTCGTCTGCTTTTGAGTCTCTGAAGTCCTGTATCCATGGCTTGGATTGGAGTTGAATTGAGTGCACCTGTAATGATCCAAGATGCCTGATTCTGAATTCTTGAGGCCTGGTTAAAGTTGGTTTTGGATGATGCTGTCCCCCTTGTAGCTGCTCCACATTCAAGGACAGGTCTTATTCGTCCACGGTACAGCTTCTTCTGAATGGTGTGGTCTGCACCTCAGGACGTTCCCGATCATTTTTTCATCAATGCCAAGCGTAGTCTGGCTCTTGCCATACTGTTGTCGATCTGTCGTTTCCAGGTCATTCTTGAGTCAAAGGTGACCCCTGGATAGGTTGGTGACTTGTCCTGTAAAAGGACATGACCATCACCTGGAGGCGGTCACTTTGTTCTTTTGCAGCCAGGCTGAAGATAGTATATGCTGTTTTCTTAGCATTGATGGTCACAAGCCATTTCTTTGTCCATGTCTTGATCTTGTTCGTGGATGGTGGTTGAGGTTGAAAGAAAGTTTCACAGGTCTGTGGTAACTACCAGCTAACTGGTCAAACACTGTTCTTTCTGCACTTGCCTGCAGGTTGTTGTGGACACAAGGCTAAGTCTGGTGTTGTTGACGTTTAGCCACCTGCGTGAGTAGAATGCAGGAGGGTCATCTGGGAGGTTCAGCAGGTGTAGCTGCTGGTCAGTCTGCCAGTCTTCTACCTTCCTGTTCTCTTGAGTATGTTTCACTGTATCCCCAGCTGTGAGAGTGGCAATTGAAGTTACCGACGATTAGGCAGCCATCCTGAATGACATCCATAGCATGCAGAGAAAGTTGCCTATCTGGCGAGCAGTATACATTGTATATTCTTATTTGCTTATCCTGCAGCATGATATTCACCCCCAGTCATTTCTGCAGTTTCCTCAGTATCCACTCTAATATGCGTTGCTGGTATGGGATTCTTTACCAGGATGAGGACTCCACCTTTGTGTCTCCTTTCCCGGTCCACGCAATAGGTCTGGTAGCCCCATACTGTAAAGCGAAGATTTTCTGTTAGATGCGTTTTCCTGAAGGCAAGCAACGCCCATATTCTCCCTACAGAGTCTTCCAGTAAGGCGGAGCTTCTTCTTGGTGATTCCCTCTGCCTTTCCACTGGGGCACTCTCACCAGTTTTGGTTTCACCTCCTTTCTCCTGTCATAGCCAGTCGTCTTTTCCCGTGTCACCCACCGCCTGGCTTCACCGCCGAACGGGGCACGGGGACCACCAGTAGCACGGGGTAGGGCTCCTTTGAGGCACGGGGCCCGCCACTCTTCCCACCTGGCGGGTCTCCAAAGGACGAGCACCACATCGAGAGTCTCTACGGCTGTCTGTCATAGGAGCGTGGATGCGTTGTGCTGCTGTTATGCCCCCTGACAAGTCAGGACCCAGCACATCCGACTTCGGATTGTTTTACATACCAGAGTGAACGCTGTTCTAGACTGGCTGCTTTACTGGGCTGACGAGTCCATTCTACCCGGATATTTGTCCATAGCTGGCGATGGTTTGTTCTCTGGGTGTCCCTCCCCAGGGCTAAGAGCTTATAGCGCGGCTGTTGATCGCATGATGCATGGGGCATTTCAGTGGAGATAACAGTGCCACCTGTCATTGGATACATGGGGTATTTCGGTGGAGATAACAGTGCCACCTGTCATTGGATACATGGGGTATTTCGGTGGAGATAACAGTGCCACCTGTCGTTGGATATATGGGGTATTTCGGTGGAGATAACAGTGCCACCTGTCATTGGATACATGGGATATTTTCGGTGGAGATAACAGTGCCACCTGTCATTGGATACATGGGGTATTTCGGTGGAGATAACAGTGCCACCTGTCATTGGATACATGGGATATTTCGGTGGAGATAACAGTGCCACCTGTCATTGGATACATGGGGTATTTTGGTGGAGATAACAGTGCCACCTGTCGTTGGATACATGGGGTATTTTGGTGGAGATAACAGTGCCACCTATTATCCCGCCCCATCCTTCGGTGAACAACAGTGCCAGTTGTCATTGGGACATGCTTAT
>JADBJO010001850.1:132500-135000 GCA_016801955.1 Conus betulinus
CTCACGTAATTTACTCAGATCAGGCCGGTGTCGCGTGGAATCTGGGAACGTGATATCTGGGAAGGCTTCCCAGATATCACAGATTTTTTTTTTGGAGAACGCGTTCCCAAAATGTGTTGTGATATCTGGGAAGGCCCGTGATATCTGGAAACGTGGTCTTTCAGAGCTCAGAAGGGCAGAAAGAAGACGAAAAAAGAAAGGATTTCGAGATAAGGTAGGAAACAATTTATTTTGGGTGCAATTGAGATCTTTGGCCTTCTTGTCACTTTTTTTTTTTTTCCGTACGCGTTTCCCAATTTACCGTGATATCTGAGAACGCGTTCCCAGATTTCACGATTGGAAGTTCAGGAAATCTGGGAACGCGTTCACAGATATCACGGTAAATCTGGGAGCGCGTTCACAGATATCACGGTTCCCAGATATTATACGACACCGGGCATCATCATCACGGAGCTCTCGATCAACCGTCATAAACAGAGACAGCGAGTGAATTCACATCCTTAAGAGCAAAGATCTCTCTCTAGTGTTCATCCCGATTTCTCCAAAGACCCCATTTGTCCAGAGGGATAAATTAGGTCTCCTATTGCCGCCTGATTTATCCAAAACAAATCTGGCAGGGTTAAAACATCAACCTAGTCGTTTCTGTTCGTTTGTTTGCTTTTTTTTTCTATCATTACTCATCTAGATATCTGATTATTTATCTGTCTATCTATTTACTTATTTATTAATTTGTTTATTTATTGTACGGTAAAGCAAATGAAAAGTCGCATAGATGGAAATCATTTGCAGTCATCTCTCTCTCTCTCTCTCTCTCTCTCTCTCTCTCTCTCTCTCTCTCTCTCTCTCTCTCTCTCTCTCTATCTATCTATCTATCTATCTCAGATATACATACAACTCATTCTGGGTCTTTTGACAGTCAATCAGTAGCAGTCACAATGATTCACTCGGCAGCACCTTAAAGTGCGTTAAGATAAACGTAAACCTGGCGGTGATACAGACATTGGTTACTATACCCTGGGTGACAACATGGATCAAGGGGAAGATAAACCATAGGAGTATTGGGGATGGGGGTGGAGGCTGGGGAGATATACACCTGGAGAAACCTAGATCTAAGATCTCAATGGTCTTCTCCAGAAATTTACAGACTCTGGTAGACAGGAACACACAGAGACACAGGGATATGAAAGAGATGGAACAAATATGTGGGTGGGGACAGAGAGAGAGAGAGAGGGAGAGAGAGAGAGAGAGAGAGAGAGAGAGAGAGAGTCATTGACAGAAAGACAAGAGAATGGGTGGTACAGAAACAGAAAGAGGCACTGAGAAGCAGAGGTACAGTGGGTGGGAGACAGATTAAAAGATCGACCAGCATGGCATTGAAAACGTAAGACATATCTGGGGCGGAGGGGGGTGGGGTGGGGGGGTCCAAAAAGGTTATGCGTCGGCGACTTGATATAGTCGAACAAAACGTTTGACGAATCGTGCCGTTTCGACAAATCGGACGGCAATGTGAAACCGGATTTTCCCCCCCCCCCCCCCCCCCCCCCCCCCATCAGGTCCTCAGACACCCGGGCTGTGACCTGTGACGAGAATGTGACACTAACGATCGCGGCGCTGGTAACACCACTGAAGCCCATCTGAAAGAACAGAGACAGCAGCTTAGAAATTAAACTCTTGACTGGCACTATTGTCGCCATGGCTGAATTCCTCTGTGGACAGCAAGATGGGAAACCTGGCAGCAGAACCGAGAGAGTTTCGCAAGATCTTGGATCTCTCTTTGGAAGATCGTATAGATTCCTAAAACCAGCTTAGGAAACGAAATTGCAAAAAATGAATGGACAGAAGACTGGACAGACTTTGAATAAAGTAGAAGAACAAAATCAAGGGCGAAAAATGAATTTTGACGATGCCTAGGTCTTAGTGAAAGCCAAGATATCAGACATAAAGAACTGGCTCGAGCTCCATTTGTTTAAGGTATATCCAAGACCCCATGGAGTTGGGGGATAATGATGATGTTGATAATCATGTCTTTATAAGATTTCAGATGTACCTGACTTAATGTCCTGTTTTATAGTCAAACTAAAGATTTGTGACTGAAAAGGTTCTTATCAAAGGGATGTCATTTCTGTGTGTGTGTCCCTGTCTCTATATTTGCTCTGTCTCTGTGTGTCCCAGTCTCTATATTGCTGTCTCTGTGTGTCCCAGTCTCTATTTTGCTCTGTCTGTGTGTCCTGTCTCTGTATTGCTGTCTGTGTGTGTCTTGTCTCTATATTGCTCTGTCTGTGTGTCCTGTCTCTATACTGCTGTCTGTGTGTCTTGTCTATATATTGCTCTGTCTGTGTGTGTCCCTGTCTCTATATTGCTGTCTGTGTGTGTCCCTGTCTCAATATTGCTGTGTGTGTCTTGTCTGTATATTGATTTGTTTGTGTGTGTCCCTGTCTCTATGTTGCTCTGTCTGTGTGTGTCCCTGTCTCTATATTGCTCTGTCTCTGTGTGTCCCTAT
>JADBJO010001850.1:147500-155000 GCA_016801955.1 Conus betulinus
TCTGAATGTAGACATCAGCAAGTCCATACGGAATGGAAGTCAGCTGGGAGAAAAGCCACATCTTAGCCAACACTTACCGACCACATTCAGCAGCCAGCATCTGGCAGAACGGACAGACAACTCAGGTATCCGTTAACATGTTCTGAACGAGAACAGCAACTCGACCAAAGACGTCACGATGAGGCAGGTCCTGACTGTGTCAGCCGTGACAAAACGCAGTTATTTGGAAAACCAAGTCTGTCAGCTTCCCAATACCACGTCGTCGTTTGTCGTATTCAACCTTCCTTTTGGATGCAGGAGTCGGACACTGAGAGAAGATTTCGAGCGAAATAAGAGTAAAGGATTCAGTTGGAGTCTCCCAATCTCATACAAGGAACAGAAGACAGGTGACCGTGTTGGTCAGGAAGTCAGCGCATACATTCGTGGACAAAAAAACGCGGTTCTGGAACTGTCTATGATTACCTAGTACGGACATGTGTTGCTTTCTGTCCTGGACCATTCTACGGGTACAATGGAGGGTGGACCTGTATTTCGCCATGAATCTTTGTCCATGCTATTCTACAGGGTACAGTGAAGGGTGGACCTGTATTTGGCCATGAATCTTTTTCCAGTGCTATTCTATAGGGTACAGTGAAGGCTGGACATGTATCTTGCCATGACTCCCTGTCCAAGACTATTCTACAGGGTAAAGTCGAGGGTGAACATGTAACATGTATTTCACTATGGGGGACTCACCTCCTTGTCCAAGACTATTTTACAGAGTACAGTTAAGCGTGGACACGTATCTCACCATGATTCCCTGCCCAAGACCATTCTACAGGGTACACTGGATGGTGAGCCTGTATCTCTCCATGACTCCCTGTCCAACGCCGTTTTACAGAGTATAGTAGAGGATGGACATGCATCTCATCACAACTGTCAGTCCAAAACCATACTACTGTGTAAACTAGCGGGGTGGACATGTCTCTGCCCATGACATCCTACTGAGGAGAACCATCCTAGAGGGTACGACGGAGGATGAGCATGTATCTCTCCATGACTCCCTGTCCAAGACCATTGTAAAAGGTGCCGTGAAGGGTGAACCTGTATCCGCTCCTCGACCCCCTGTCCAAAACCAGTCTACTCTGAGAACAGTGGAGGGTGGACTCTATCGCTCGATGACTCCCCGAGCAAGACCATCTGGCATGGAGCAATGGAGGGTGGGCATGATGAATCTCAACACGGCTCCTTTTCGGGGTTCATTGCGGACATAAATGTTACACGTGACTCTCTATCCAAGACATTCTACAGGGTACAGTGGAGCACAGGATCGTCTTTCTATGCCTTTCCGTGACACCATTCTGAAGGCTACAGTGGAGGATGGACATGTTCTCCACCATGACTCCGTATCAAAGAGCATATTCTAGGGTACAGTGAAGGGCGAACTTGTATCTCACCATGACTGTGGGTCTCAGACCATCCTTCAGAGTACAGTGATGACTGGATGTGTATCTTTCCATGAGTCTCTGTCCTAGACATTTCTGCAGGGTATAGTAGACGTGGATATATATATATCTATACCCTTACGTGAGAGAGAGAGAGAGAGAGAGAGCGAAGAGAGACCATTCTTAGACCATTCTTGGGATACAGTGGAGAGTGAGCATGCATATCTCCTTGACTCCCTGTCCAAGACAATTATGCATGGTACAGTGGGAGGATGGACATGTATCTCACCATAATTCCCAGTCGAAGACAGTTCTACAGTGTATTGTGGAGAATGGGACATGTATCTCGCCACGATTCCTAGTCCAAGACCATCTCTCAGGTCACAGTGAAGGGTGTAAATGTATATTACCAGGGCTCCTACTCCAAGACCATTCTACAGGTTGCAGTGAAGGTAGAATGCAGGGAAGGGTGGACATGTATCTCACAATGATTTCCAGTCCAAATCAATTCCACAGAGCACGGTGGTAGGTGGACATGTGTCTCGCCATGACTCCCAGTTTAAGTCCATTTTACAGGGTAGAGTGGGACTGGACATACAAATCATCATGACTCCCCAATCCAAGGCCATTCTACAGGGTACAGTGGAGGGTATCCATGTCTCTCACAATGACTACTAGTCCAAGAGAAGTCTAAAGGGTAGAGTGGAGGGTAGACATATAATTTCAGCATGATCCCCGGTCCAAGACCGTTCTACAGGGTGCAGAGGAGGATGGCTCTGTATCTCTCCATGGATTCGTACTCCAAGTCCTTTCTACCATTCTGCCTGGTTCCAGAGGAGGGTGGGTATATCTCGCCATGACTCGTAGTCCGAGTCCATTCCACAGTGGACGATGGGCATGTATCTCACTATGACTCCCAGTCCAAGACCATTCTACAGGGTACAGTGGTGGATGGACATACATCTCACCATGATTCACGGTCCAGGACCATTCTACAGGGGGCAAACTAAAGAAGTTCTGAGTGGAAGACCAACCGCCGTGGCGAAGTGGTTAGCGTCGTACACTACCGGCTGGGAGGTCGTGGGTTCGATTTCCATCAGGGTAATCGTGGGATTTTTTTTTTTCTGCCCCGACCGACTCCTGTCCAGAGATGAGTTTGCTACAGGCTCATTTGGGAAGACTGGGACCACTACGTCGAGTTTCATTCACCTAATGGATGCTGTGTGAGAGTGTTGCTCACTTTTCCTTACCAAACACTGCAGGTGTCTGTATCTTTCGGGCCTGGTTGACGCCGGGATGTATAATGAAAGCAAGCATAGAATACAACCCTGCCATGTAGTCCCAGACCAGAATGGAAATCTTCATCATCCTCATCCTCATCCTCATCGATCAGCACAAAAATGTCAACAAAAAAAAGTTCTGGATGGATATATCTATGGACGGAACCGGGTAGACAACACCTCTGCACTGTTGCACAGGACTGAAGGCTGCAGAGATCCATGGCCACCCACCTCACCGTCACCACAGCATTCCACCTTCTGATATGGGATGATGATAACTAACTACGGCATTAATGTTTAATGATTAATGAAAGTGTTAAAGGTAATCATTGAATGGTTGCAATCTCTCTCTCTCTCTCTCTCTCTCTCTCTCTCTCCTCTCTCTCTCTCTCTCTCTCTCTCTCTGTATGTATGTGTGTGTGTGTGTGTGTCTCTCTGTGTCGTGTGTGCTGTTGTGTCTGTCCTCTCTCTGTCTGTGTGTGTGTGTGTGTGTGTGTGTGTGTGTGTGTGTGTGTGTGTGTGTGTGTGTGTGTGTGTGTGTGTGTGTGTGTGTATTACTCTAGGAGAATACAGTCCCGAAAAAAATACTATCCCAACCAAAAGCAAAAACAAGAAACCCAGAACGTGTGTGTTTTTCCAGTGTAGATCCTCCATCTATGATTCATAAGCTTCGATTTTGTCAAATTCTGCGCTTTTAGAACAGACAATGCCATTTCACTTCTATTGAGTTGGGTATAAATTTTGCGCCACCATCGCTCTGTTGAACATGTTCTAAATCAAAAGGAAAGGGACAGCCCTCTGCATCCTTTTTATGTAAAAATCAGTTTTTTATTGATCGCTGACCTCCTACTGTATATCGTAACAATTTGTTAGCGAGGGAGTAAATACATTAACCAAGAAAATATCTCTGAACATTACACAGATATAATCAAGGTAATGCATGGACAATCTCCATTTTTTTTTTAAAAACAATATTCTTTTACCGGTTTATTTTTGCGTTTGTTTTTCATTGTGTAGCAGATAAAGCGTTAGCCTGTTCGTTTCCGAGAGAAGGGAAGTAACTACAGGTTTTGTCAGGTAAAAATATAGGATACCTGTGACTGAGACTATTCAGTGTGTGTGTGTGTGTGTGTGTGTGTGTGTGTGTGTGTGTGTGTGTGTGTGTGTACAATTTTGTGTGTGTGTGTGTGTGTGTGTGTGTGTGTGTGTGTGTGTGTGTGTGTGTGTGTGTGTGTGTGTGTGTGTTGTGCGAGTGACGAGAGAAAACGAGTCGGTTAAAAAGTCTTTATTTCAAAGGGCATTAATAGTCAAAATTATTTGTTTTGTCGGTCAGAGAGAGAGAGAGAGAGAGAGAGAGGGGGGGGATCAATATTTTGCTTCATAAAATGTTATTAATTCTGTTTAGTCAAGACTACAGAAAGAAACTAGGCAAGACTACCACCAGCCACTAAACACCTGACTTTTCCATTGCCTTCCAGGGGGTTCTGATGGATCTTCCCGGCAGCTGCAACAACACAGCGGAGGACCTGGCTATCGAGCCGTTGCCCATGCCCGCCTCCGACGGCCTCCTCACCCTCCCCCAACACCCTCCCCTCCGCCGCCGCCGCCGCCAACACCATCTCCCCGGCCACCACCAACTCCAGCAACGCCAACACCAACACCACGAGCAGCAGCAGCAGCAGCAGCAGCAGCCATCACCCGGACCACTCTTCCTCGCGTTCCAGCACGCCCCGGGGAAGCATCGGGGCTCCTGCTGTCCATAGCACCAACAGTCTAGTCCGGGTCAGGACGTAGTCGGGGAACCCCTGGGGGAAGCCTGCCTGCCACCAGATGGCGGATGGGTATCTGCTGGAGAGCAACTCCGGGAGGCTGGACCTGAGGCGAGGCCTGAGGAGGCCGTGGGTTGTGGTGAGAGGAGGGGATGCTGGGTGATGAGGGGTGACTGGCTTCTGTGTTGTGGAGGGAGCGATGGATCTTTTCTTTCCTTTAGTGCGGCGATGGTCGGTTGGGGTGACAGTTCTCTTGGGCGATGTCCTTTAGGCGATATCTCCCTATCTCTCTGCGTCTGTCTTTGTGTCTTTGTCTCTGTCTCTCTGTCTCTGTCCTCTTCTCTCTCTGTCTCTCTCTCTCTCTGTCTGTCTGTCTGTCTGTCTCTCTCTCTCTCTCTCTCTCTCTCTCTCTCTCTCTCTCTCTCTCTCTCTCTCTCTCTCTCTCTCTCGTTACAAAAGAAATTTATTTCAATATTGTTATCTAAAGCCCCCCCCCCCCCCCCCCCAAAAAAAAAAAAAGGGAGGGGGGGGGGGAACACATGGCCCACCAACACCACCACAAGATTCGTAGCCCCATATAACAATGGCCCCAGAGAATCGTTTCCCAAAACAAAAATCCCTTGAAAGAAAAAGAAATCAGAAAAAAAAAAAGACAAACACAATTAACTTTCCTTCCCGAAGAGGACTAAGTCCCAAATTACCATTCCAACAAAACACCCCCACCGTACAGTACCACGACCCAAAGAATCATCCCCCCTTCCCCCACCCCCAACCTTACCCCCGCAACAAAAAAAAGAAATTCCCTAAAGAACTACCGTTCCAGAGAACCATCGCCCAACTGTTACAGACCATCACTCCAACGGACATCGCCTGCAAAGAACCATCACCCCCAACAGCCATAAAACATCACCCTAACAGACCCACCAGCCCACCTCCACACACCATATACCCCCCCCCCCCCCCCCCCCCATTCTCCTCCAAGAGACGATCGGCTCAACTGACCATCACCCCAAGGCACTACTGTCTCAACGAACCCTCGCGGCAATGGAACGGCACTCAGCAGAACCATCCTACCCCTTACTCCCAACAGACGTTGCCCAATGGGATTACCGCGCCAAGGGGGACCATCGTTCCTTTCAGGCATCGCTCAATCGGATATCGCCCACCTCCCTAGAGGGGACCACGCCCCGCCCCACATTCGTTCTCCTGTGTGCTCTTCGCGGTTCTGAGGGTTGTTGACTCGCTGTCATGGCTTCTCTTCCTCCTGCAACCTCCAGAGCTGGTCTGAAGACCTTAGTTTCAGTTTTTTTTTTTTTTTTTTTTTTGGGGGGGGGGGGGGGGGGGGGCGGAAGAATTGGATAAAATGATTCCCGCGCATGATGAGCGTCTTTACCCAAAATAGATGCCCCTCATGATGTGATTGGTCTTTAGGACGCATCCAGGTCACCTGGGAGTGACTCGTCGTTGTTGTGTGATTTTTTTGCCAGAGAAAGGGTTAAAGATGACAAAGAGGCACACTAGCACTAGCATGTAAGTCATGTAAGCCTTCAGCAGCCCTCTCCCCCCTCTCCCAGCCTCCCCCCTCCCCCACCCACCCTCAAAAAAATTCTGTCAAAGTTCACTTGCTCTGCAAGTGAGGATCCTTTTGTTGTGTAAAACTGTCTGATAATAATATCCAAGCAGCTGCTTTCAAAGGCTTCCGTTTAAAGAACATTTCCTCTTTGCTAAATGTAAAGGTTGAAGGTTGGAAGCCACAGCTCCTGGTCCTATTGTTTAGTGACCACAGGGGCAGTGAAGAGCGAGAGGTTCATCGCGTTTAAGGCACGTGGTCATTGAAGGCCTAGCCCCACCCTCTTGTGTCGCCGCCTTCATCTTGTCTGGAATGAATCGGGTGGGTGGACAGAGAGCGGTTTCAGCCTGTGGAAAGCCAGTCTACGAGTGATCGCAGCTTCACGATCGTCAGCCCCGCACACGCACGTTCAAACCGCTCTACCCACAATGCATGCTAACTATACTTCCCACTTCCGTTTGGAGTTTCCGGTTTCTGAGAATATTTGGAGATTGGTGCAGAGTAGTTCTAATGAGTCAAAATCTGGATGTTTTGGCTTTCGAGTACTCATGAAAAAGGTTACAGACAACTAGAACCTCGAAGGAGAGCAATATCTTTGAAACCCTGGGAAAGACAGCCAGAACTAAGAATTGTGCGTTAATATTGATACCACTCTTTAAAAACAAATCGATACCTCTAGTCTGTTGGTTTTTTTTTTTTTTTTTTTTTTTTTTTTTTTTTTTTTTTTTTTTTTTTTTTTTTTTTTTTTGGGGGGGGGGGGGGGGGGGGGGTTGCCTGATGAATGTTAACACGTAATGTAGTACATACATTAAAACATCTCAGATCAGACGGGATTCCCGCTACACTTATTACACGCATCCTTTCCTCTTGCCCATACAATCACACCCATATGTTTAAATCTGCATTGGAGGGGATTCTTATTTCCGCGGAACATCATTAACATCAACTAAAATCCACTGGATTGGAGATCAGCAACTAACCTTGTACTTTGTAACTAACCTCCCACTCAACCACACCAAGGCGTGTCTTTGACATGCTTTCTTTAAATCTCAGTTTGTTTATCGCAGCGTGATGTCCCAACCAATCGCTTGTGGAAATCGACTCATCAAATTATGTATCGTCATGTACTTGGAGTGAAGTGATCTGCTTCCATACAAAAATTCCAAATAAAAGACTGCACCAGGATTATGCTTTATTATTTCATCGTCCAGTGACCTTTTCAAGCCATCGTGGTAGTCAGAAATGTCCACGACTTCGTCCTCAAGCGTACGCTAGAGGGAAGAAGTTACTTAGTTTCTTCTGTTGTCTTTTAGAGTGACTTCCCCTCCCTCTGGGCCCTGATTCCGTTCTGGGCTTTTAGAGTGGCTCAAGATGATTCCGTTCAGGGAGGGTCAAGATGGCGGAAAGAGAGGGCTGGACTCCGTGCTTTAGAATGCCACGACCCAGACACGGTGAAC
>JADBJO010001850.1:160000-165000 GCA_016801955.1 Conus betulinus
TTTAGTTTTCTGGCAGCCCTGGTGTGTCCACCGAGACTAGCTGGCTGGAAGCATTATGGTCCGAGTTACGACTGGACCAGCGATGATGTTATGACGTGGTGTAGATGTTCCTTTGTGTACATGTAGTGGCGAAACAAACAAAAAAAATAAATAGGGAACTGCTGTCGCGAGACACAAGCAAAACGACTACCATGAATTTTTAACAAGCTTCTTTGAAACTGAAGAAAACATTTCTCAACACAGTTACGACCAAACAAACGAAAAGAAATTTTTTTTTAATGGTATTGTTCTCAACAGAGCGGAACGATAATAAATAAACACCGAAAGGGTTAACTGTCAAAAAAAAAAAAGCAAATGTATATATGTAAACAATTAAGTAGTGGGGGAAAAATAAATGTAGGCTAACAATTCTTGAGTCATCATAATAATAAACTTCGCAAAGACTTGAACTTTTAGAGAGAAAAAAAAATGGAAATGAAGAAACTGGGAGAAATATTTTATAAGTATAAGTAGGAGAAACCTTTCATTAGCTGGCTGAGGAGACCATCATGATCCGTTCTGAAGGCAGATCTATTTGTAACGCCTGCTTCAAGAGAACCATCATGATCCCTTCTGAAGGCAGATCTATTTGTATCGCTTGCTTCAAGAGAACCATCATGATCCCTTCTGAAGGCAGATCTATTTGTATCGCTTGCTTCAAGAGAACCATCATGATCCCTTCTGAAGGCAGATCTATTTGTATCACCTGCTCCTTGGACCATCATGATCCCTTCTGTGGTATCGCCTGCTCCTAGAACCATCATGATCCCTTCTGAAGGCAGATCTATTTGTATCGCCTGCTCGTAGGCAGATCTATTTGTATCGCCTGCTCCTAGACTATTCCTGTTCCTAGGCAGATCTATTTGTATCGCTTGCTCCTAGACTATTCGTCCGCTGGATCGGACTTATCAGGGAAACACAGTTGTTTGTATCTGCGCTCCTGGTGTCAAATAGAGACACACCGCAGTCCATAATTCTGCGGTGTTCTCACCACACCAGGGTTCAAAAAAGAATCCAACAGCACCCCAAAGCAGCCAGCGAAGGATGGTAAATAGAATAAAACGAAAGTGTGGAGAGGGAAAAAGTTACTGAAAAACTAAAAGCATTATGCAAACAGTATATAAATGTAGGGGACAATCTTTGAGCCTATGCCTGAGGATCCGTTCAAGGATGCAAGGAAGATCAAAAGATATGGAACAGTCTGAGTGGTCAGCTTTGCTGTTCAATAACTCAAGCATTGTCAGTGGCTAAGAATTGTGCATGACAACCTTTCCTTGGATCTCCTAAGAGATGCAATCTCCCACTGATTGACCAAACAATATAATGCTGAACGATTAAGTAGTAGGGGGGGGAAAACAAGTGCAGGCTAACAATTCTTCAGTCATCATAATAATAACTTCGCAAAGATTTGAACTTTTAGAGAAAAAGAAATGAAGATGAAGAAACTGGGGGAAATATAAATAGGAGAAACCCTTCTATATATATATATATATATATATATATATATATATATATATATATATATATATATATATATATTCGAGCGCTGGCTCTCCTCAGGATGGTTTTGGGTTGTCTGTTGCCGGTTGGGGTTGTCTATTGTGTGTCTAATGACACACCCATTTATGTAAACATCAAAAGCAACCACCCACCATCTATACTAAAAACCATACCCAATGGCATAAACAAGAGATTATCTAATCTGTCACATAATGAAAGAGTATTCAACAACGCAGCAACAGAATACAAAGAGGCATTGCAAAAAAGTGGTTACAGCTACAAACTACAATACAACCCAGATAACAACATGAACAAAAACAAAAAAAAAGCAGGAAAAGGAAAATCACATGGTACAACCCTCCATATGATGGACGAGTAAAAACAAACGTAGGAAAGAATTCTTCAAAATTTTGACAGCATCCTTCCCAAAAGAAACAAATTGTCCAAAAATATTCAACAAGAACATCAAACTATCATATTCATGCATGCCTAACCTTAAAAATATAATTGATTCATCCAACAAAATGAAAAGCAACACAGCAAAGAAGGGTGAAGAAAGGAAATCCTGCAATTGTACTAAAAAAGAACAGTATCCCTTAAGCACAAATGCCTCTATAACAACATCGTATATCAAGCCACTGTGACATCAGAAAATGAAAAAGAAACATACATAGGGATCACTGAAAATCACTTCAAAACCAGGTACGCAAAAACATAAACAGTCATTCAACAAAGAAAAATACAAAAAACCAAACAGAACTGAGCAAATATATTTGGAGACTTAAAGACAAAAAAATAAACTATAACATATCTTGGAAAATCATAAAAAGGGCATCACCATACAACACTTCTAAAAGATGCAACCTATGTTCAACAGAAAAATGGTTAATACTATGCAAACCACACTTAGCAACTCTAAATACTAAAGTAGAAATAGTAAACAACTGCAGGCACAAATGGAAATCGTTGTTAGCAAACGCAACCTGAACTGTAAACAACCTGAAAAACCGAACAACACGTGCAGCCAATCCGCACGTGTAAACAGTGACACTGGGCCATATAACACCGGCAGTAGGCGACCCAAAACCATCCTGAGGAGAGCCAGCGCTCGAAACAGATCTGTGGATTTTAAAACTTCCTTTTACCATTCTATTTTTTAACAGAATATATATATATATATATATATATATATATATATATATATATATATATATATATATATATATATATTATTGTGTCTGTTCAAAAGTCTCGGCCAACACTTTTGGTTTGGAATACCCGGCGGCAGTCATATTCTGCAGAAGTGACGTTTCATATCCTACAGAAGTGACGTTTCATATCCTACAGAAGTGACGTGTCATATTCTTCAGAAGTGACGTGTCATATTCTACAGAAGTGACGTTTCATATCCTACAGAAGTGACGTGTCATATTCTTCAGAAGTGACGTGTCATATTCTACAGAAGTGACGTGTCATATTCTACAGAAGTGACGTTTCATATCCTACAGAAGTGACGTGTCATATTCTTCAGAAGTGACGTGTCATATCCTACAGAAGTGACGTGTCATATTCTTCAGAAGTGACGTGTCATATTTTGCAGAAGTGACGTGTCATATTCTACAGAAGAGACGAGTCACATTCTGCGGAAGTGACGTGTCATATGCTGAATAAGTGACGTGTCATTCATCAGAAGTGACGTGTTATATTCATCAGAAGGGATCAGAAGTGTCGTGTCACATTCATCACATGTGACGTGTCACATTCATCAGAAGTGTCGCGTCACATTCATCAGAAGTGACGTGTCACATTCATCAGAGGCGACGTGTCATATTCATCAGAAGTGACGTGTCATATCCATCAGAAGGGAGGGACGTGTCATATTCTACACAGAACTTCAGAGCTTTTTCCTTCCCAGAGGATTTCCTGCCACCACTGCAGCCCGCTGGGGAAATTTCTGTGGAATAGATTGTGGGCACTGACACGCTTCCCAAGGATGTACCACACATTTTCAATGGGTGTGGTGTGCGTGGGGGGGGGGGGGGGGGGGGGGGGGGGGGTGGGGGGGGGGGGGGGGGGGGGGGGGGGGGGGGGGGGGTGGGGGGGGGGGGGGGGCTGCAGGTCTGAAAGGAGACCTAGCTGGCTAAGGCAAGGTTTGGGGGGGGGGGGGGGGGGGGGGGTAGTTCTGACCGATTCGAACGAGGCAGAGAATTATCTCTTAAAGAAAAAAAAAAAAAATTTTTTTTAAAAAGTCTTGATCCTGTCAAAATAGGCCATGCGAACATGCTGACTCTGTGTCTGTTCCGCTCCATACGCTTATCACGTGCAATACCGTTCAAAGCGTAAAAGTGGGTCGCAGAGGAGGACTTGCACCAGTCAGGGGGTGGGGGTCGGAGGGAGGGGGGGGGGGGGGGGGGGGGGGGCCAAAACTGTATGATGCCACTTTCACAGAAACGACATTTCCTGGGTTTTTTTTTTTTCCAACACTATTTGTTGTGAGTTTTGGTTTTTTTGTTGTTGTGTATGTGGCGGTTTGTTTCTTTGTTTTATACTTTTCGTTTGTTTGTTTGTTTGTTTTAAGGGGGATGCACTAACTGACCCAGCCAGCACAACTAGAATCAAGCATTGAATCGACGTTGAAGTGGTTTCATACTATTCTTAAAGTTATCAGCTTTTACCTGTATGTCTGATGTGTTCATTTTATTATGAAGAATGAAAAGCATAACAGTGTTTATACTTGTAAAATATCAAACGAGCTCATGCTGGCACACGCTAAAGGAAAAAAAAAAATGAAAAAGACAAATCGTGATTATTTTCATCCGGCTGATCCGATTTCTTCTGCTGAGCATGGAAATCATGGCGAAGCTTCGAGTTGTGTTCGTGTTTCTGAGCATTATTCGGCGCGCATGCGCGGAACGAATGACCCCAAGCCAAGTGAGTTGTCAGGTCAAGGTCGTCAGGGAGTAGTTATTATTATTTTTATTTCTTTCTGTCCGTATTGTGCCAGCGCCCAGATAGTGCCACACTTTTTGTACGATTTTTTCCCCCCTGTCCGCTAACACCCCTGAAATTGCCTTTTGGTCGACTGAATGGAAACTAAAAAACTGAAACTGACATTCCTGAAAGGGTCCTTGAGATCGACTGAGCGGAAACTGAAAACGGACAAACACCCTGAAAGCCCCGTGCGAATGGTCGGCTGGCTTGAAACTGATCACTGAAATTGACATCCCTGAAAAGAATATGCGTCGGTTGGGGCTGAACATTGAGACTGATTGCTGAAAACTGACATTTGAAACGTTCCATGCAGGCCACTGGATTGAAACTGACAAAGGGTATCACGGAGAGAGTTAGTATATGCTGCACGTAGTGACGGATGTTCTCAATTGTCTTCAGTCCTGTGCGGCTGAGTAGAGACTGTGCCGAACTGACATTTGATGGACATTTGACGGACATTTCACCATCTG
>JADBJO010001850.1:175000-177500 GCA_016801955.1 Conus betulinus
AAGAATGAGAAACATGGACAGCGCGTTCATTCTACAAACAGAGAGAAAATATGCCATTGCCTTCTAGCAGCAATTCAACTGTGCAGAACGGAAATCTTGATGACTGTAGATAAACGTTTGGCAATTACAGTGACAATCATATCGGTGTTCGATTTTTGTTGACTGCTACCATGGTTTGGCTTCCTAATCGCGATTTTGTTTTATGATATGCATTGTCTAGGTTTTATGCTTGGACATTAATGTTTCGAACAGCCCCCATCCCCATCGTTTCCCTTGCATGAGAATGAGCTTGTGAGCTTACCTCATTAAAGCATTCGTTTCATCTCTCTCTCTCTCTCTCTCTCTCTCTCTCTCTCTCTCTCTCTCTCTCCTCTCTCTCACACACACACACACACACACACACACACACACACACACACACACACACACACACACACACACACACACACACACACAACCAAACACACACACACACACACACAACACAAACACACAACACACACACACACACACACACACACACACACACACACACACACACAGATGCATAAGCACATACGACGAGGCACATGCAAATACGTGCAAGCACACAATACATACACGCAAACTAGCACGCGTTGTAATGTCATATGTTTTTGTTGTTAGAGTTCACACTCTTTTAAATGGGACTTAAGTCTTATAAACAAAATGAAGTCTGTTCCGTTTTTATTAAAACAAAAATAGAATGCCTACCCCCCCCCCAAATGAAGAAACAAACAGATGTACAAACAAGTCAAAACGGGTTTCGCCTGTTGGGTCTTACGCCATTTATAACAATGAAAACAAAGGACGAACAAACAGTCATCTCATTGATCTGAGAGAAGAATATAGCTTTGGTGGAAAGACTTAAACTACGGAATGGAACTGAACAGAAGAGGAAAGAGTTTGGAGAGGGGAAAGATAACAACATGGTAATGATAACGAGAACCATAATAATAATGATAACTATATTGATGATGATGATGATGATGATGATGATGATGGTTACGATGATGATGATGACGATGATGATGATAGGAATAATGATGATAATGATGATGACAATGATACATAAATACTTCTGATAGTAATAACGGTATCACAATCATATCATAATATATCAATCATAATTATAACAATAAAATGATGATGATGATGATAATGAAATAATAATAATATTAGAAGAATAGTAATAATGATAATAAATATGATAATCATATTACTAATGATAACAATCATAATATGACAATGATAAACAATATAATGATGATAATAATAATAATAACAATAAAAATAAAAGATAATGATAATATTAATAATGATCATTTTTATCTATGTTTTCATCATCATCATCATCATTCTTCTTCTTCTTCTCATTATCATTATTATCCTTATTAGATTTATTATTATTATTATTATTATTATTATTATTGTTGTTATTGTTGTTGTTGTTGTTGTCTGTTGTTGTATTGTTATTATCATCATCGTTATTTTCATTCTTTGATTATAACACCATTATTATCATTACAGATATTCATTGTCATTACCATTACGCTTCTATGAAATCATTAACAGTAAAAGTAATATAAATAATGATTATCAAAATGATCGAAGAAAAGAAGATTGTGTACAATGACAGTTCTATTAGTAATGAGTAGGAAGAAACTTTAGGGAGACCTTGACAGCAAGAAGATCGGAGGAACACACCACACACCCCCCCCCCCTCTGACAAGTGTTTCTGCCCTGAACTCCTTGCGATGATAGTTCAATTAGTAATGATGCTACTACTAGTAGTAATAGTGATAATATCAACAACAACAACAACAACAATTATAATAATGATGACGACGATGATGATTATGACGATGATGATGATGATGATGATGATTATAACAAAAAAAACCATTACTGATATTAATGATAATAACAACAACAACAATAACAATATCTATAGTAATAATATTCATGGTAATAACAATAATAACAATGATAATGATGATGACGATGATGATAATAATAACAATAATAAATACTGTAGAAAATGGGAAAGACTGTGGATAAAATGTAAGAAATCCATTCTTAAATTAATATTAATCTCTACCCTCCCCCCCCCCCCCCATTCTCTCTCTCTCTCTCTCTCTCTCTCTCTCTCTCTCGCTCTCTCTTCTCTCTCTCTCTCTCTCTCTCTCTCTCTCTCTCTCTTGAGAAAGTCTGATACTCTGAGAATATCTCTGATATTTTTTTGAAAACCAACAAACAACATATCGTATGTAATCCTGGCACTGTATTTGTACAAATCATTTCAATTACGAGAAACGGTTACATCTCAATCTCTTCAGCAATTGTCTACAAATAACACACACACCACCACACACACACACACACACACACACACACACCACACACACACACACACACGCACGCACACGCACACGCACACACACACACACACACTCACACGCACGCACACGCGCACACACAC
>JADBJO010001850.1:182500-185000 GCA_016801955.1 Conus betulinus
AGCCGAGCAGGACGAAGGTCACGACCAGAATGGCCGCCAGGCAGATGGCCAGGTTGACCACTGTATCGTGGACGATGGTCAAGTACTGCTCGTAGAACACGTAGAAGATGCTGGGGGGGGGAAGGGAGATAAGCCTATTGGTTTTAGGTGACCGAGTTAGAGAACAAAGAGAAAGGGGGGTGGGGAGAGGAAGAGGAAAGTGGGAAGGAAGAGGGAGAAAGAGAGAGAGAGAGAGAGAGAGAGAGAGAGAGACAGAGAGACAGACAGACAGACAGACAGACAGAGACAGACAGAAGGACAGAACAGACAGACAGACGACAAGCAGAGAGAGACAGAGACACATGGCAAAAAGACAGACTGAGCAAAGTGACAGAGATGGGGGAGGAGGAGGAGAGGGGAGAGAGAGAGAGAGAGAGAGAGAGAGAGAGAGAGGAAGAAAAAGAAGAGAGAGAGAGGAGGAGAGGGAAGAGGCAGAGAGAAATATAAACTGAGAAAACACACAGAGAGAGACGGAAATACAGACAGACAGATGAGACAGATAGAAACAGACCAAACAGACAGACAGAATGAAGGACAAAAGACATGACAAACAGTTAAAGGAAAGAGAGAGAGAGAGAGAGAGAGAGAGAGAGAGAGAGAGAGAGAGAGAGACAGTGTGTGTGCGTGCGTGCGTGCGTGTGCGTGCGTGTGTGTGCGTGCGTGCGTGCGTGAGCGTGCGTGCGAGCGTACGTGCGTTCGTGTGAGTGGCGAGAGGCCCGTGGTGACGGCTGGATCACTGAAAGCACAGAAATATCCATCATCATTACCTGGAGCCTGCGTCCTGCGTCCTCCACTCACCTGTAGGGAAAGACCTCTTCCACCTGATGGTCGTCATGGACACCAGGTGAGGCCCCGTGCAGGTGTCGTAACGTGGAAGAAATATTGGCCCCGATGTCCCGCGCTTTCTTCAGCGCGTCCACATAATCCGATGACGTCTTTAAAACGGTGTGGTACGTCATGAAATACGTGGCTGCAACAAGAAGATGGCTGCCCTTACTGGTTTGTGAACGATGTATCTTGTCAGAAGACTGTGTGTTTCTTGTTGTTGTTGTTGTTGTTGTTGTTGTTGTTTTTGTTTGTTTTGTTTTGTTTTGTTTTTTTTTTTGTTTTTTTTTTTAGTAAAATACACATTCCAGGTGCTTACAAAACGGGCAGTGAGTATTTCTAAAGCTTTTTTTTTTTCAAACCACATCGCATTGCCGAACGCTACTTTCGACACTCATTCCCTTTCCCTTAAAAAAACAAAAAGACCTGTCGGTAATGTGTTGTTCCCGTACAGCATCAAAGCAAATGTAATTATGAAGCATCTTAAATTTCACACATAACATTTGAGTCATTTCAATTATTCTGATATCTGACGGAAATCTCTCTTTGAACTGGAAGTGATCAAGCAGACCCCTCTACATGCACTACGGGCTATTGCCCAACTCGTGCATGGATGTCATTGTCGGTGACATACAACTGCCTGAACGCTGGTGCCTGTTTCAATCGCCTTTCTCTATGATCACCCTAAAGAATAGGCATGCCAACTTCCTCGAAGATGAAAAAAAAGGGGGGGTAAATTGTTCGGTGGGCCGGCCGCTGAACTGATGGTTCACTTGATTGAATAGTTTCGTGGTTTGGTGGGTCTGACTGAAAGTCTTGGTGGCACAGTGGGATAATAAGCCAACTCTGCAGCGGACTGGTTCAATTTGATGGAGTTCATTTTGTTGTTTACTTGCTTGTGTTTGTTTGTTTGTTTGGTTTTGTTTTTTTTTGCTTATTAATGTCTCTGTTTATTTGGGTTTTTTTTTTCTTAGTCTTTGCATTATGTGTACCTTAGGCGGTCATGGGCGTTTGAGTCTCTCAACCTATTCACAACAAAAAAGGGATCGAGACAGACATGCAGACAGACAGACAGGCAGCTAGATAGAGAGATAGATAGACAGACAGATAGAGAGACAGGCAGACAGACACAGATATATATATAGAGAGAGAGAGATAGATAGACAGACAGACAGACAGATAGACAGGCATACAGATAGATAGATCGATCGATCGATCGATAGTAGATAGATAGATAGATAGATAAATAGATAATAGATAGATAGATAGATAGATAGATAGACAGATAGACAGATTGATAGATAGATAGATGGATAGATTGATAGATGATGATTGGATAGATAGAGGACAGAGAGAGATAGACACGATAAATGAGAGATGGTTAGATGGATGGAGATTGGAGAGAGAGATGAAGGAGAGAGAGAAAGAGAGAGAGAGAGAGAGATGAGATGAACACATACATACATACATCATACATACATACATACATACATACATACATGATACATACATATAGAGTTAGCCAGATAGGCAAACAGCAGATTACCAGCCAGACAAACAGACAGACAGACAGACAGACAGTCGTGCTGAGTGGCCTTACCCCCGACATGTTTTTATTGTCCAGCAACTGCACTGC
>JADBJO010001850.1:200000-205000 GCA_016801955.1 Conus betulinus
CTACATAATAATGCGCTGACTTCTGAAATCACCTGGCGATTGGTAATGACCCGCAGCTCAGTTCACCTGCTGGAGGCGGAGGACAGGGGGAATTCGGTGCCAGGAAGGAAACGAGTAGATGTTAGGATATGCGGGAACTGGAATCTACTCTCTCTCTCTCTCTCTCTCTCTCTCTCTCTCTCTCTCTCTCTCTCTCTCTCTCTCTCTGATTCTCTAAGAAGAAGAAAAAAAAGGACAACGCTCTGAAATAGTGTGTTGTGTGTGTGGTGTTGTGTGTGTTGCGTGTATTTTGTAATGTGTGTGTGTGTTAAATAGGTGTGTGTGTGTCAACTTTTTGTGTTTGTCATTTGTTTGTGAAAGTGTGTGTGTGTGTTCTAAAACAAAAACACACTGTCTGTCTGTCTATACAAAAGACTCTGTCTCAGCTAACAAACAAACTGTCTGTCTGAAAAGTGTGATTGCTCTCTCACTTTCGTTGTCTCTCTCTCTCTCTAAGAGGTCGAAAAAGCGTCTCTTTTGTCCTCTGATTCTCTCTCTCTCTCTTGGCGGTTCGCTCCTTATTTGATTATTGTCTCAGAAGAAAAATAAAAGGACGACGCTGATGAAATAGTAAGGTTAATGTATCACACTGACAGTGTAAACACAATGTTCGGCGCTTATTTTATCATGCTGGGTCCATGTTAAATAGGATTTCCTTCTCATTTTGTCAGGCTTTTGCAGCTTTGTCATTTGTTTATGAAAGAGAAGGTCTACTGTCAGTTTTTAAAACAAAAACCAAAAAAATCACTCGGTTATACAAAGGACTTTGGGTTAAAAATCAAATCATGTCAGCATAACAAACAAACAAACATGAATGAATGCAGTGTGATTGCTCGTTTCACTTTCGTCGTCCTGAGCGTTTTGTATCTTGCCTGAAGAAGACCTAAGAGGTCGAAACGCGTCGTGTTTTTGTCTTGTGATTCGTTTGTCTACACGCCCTTGGCGGTTCGCTATTAATTTCATTTAAAAATAAACAAACAAAAAAGTTAACATGTGCGTGAATTGATGAAGCGGAAGGGGTTGGAAGGGGAACTAACCCCAGGACTCCGAAGGCCAGGGACTCGGAGCAGCTGGTGAGCATCATGCTGGGCATCAACCAGCCTTTCCCAGGACTCTGCATCAACCCGATCTGATCCAATCCAGGCTCTCCCCTCCCAATGTCTCCGCCCATCAGTCAATCCGCCTACGTGCATGCCCATCATTGCATCAACCACGCCCATCACTCCGTCCATCAGTCAATCCGCCAATACATGCATCAACCACGCCCCCATCACTCCGCCCATCAGTCAATCCGCCAGCTAATACATGCATCAACCACGCCCATCACTCCGCCCATCAGTCAATCCGCCAATACATGCATCAACCACATGCATCCCCCACGCCCATCACTCCGTCCATCAGTCAATCCGCCAATACATGCATCAACCACGCCCATCACTCCTCCCAGTCAGTCAATCACCCGCCCCATCACTCCGCCCATCAGTCAATACATACATGCATCAACCATGCCCCATCACTCCTCAACCACGCCCGTCAGTCAATCCGTCAATACATGCATCAACCACGCCCATCACTCCTCCCGTCGTCAGTCAATCCCCCAATACATGCATCAACCACGCCCATCACTCCGTCCATCAGTCAGTCAATCCGTCAATACATGCATCAACCACGCCCATCGTTTCCACCAATTAGTCAATCCGTTAATACATGCATTAATCAATTATTTCGTTTATCCACCGATCAAATAATGATGAAAAAACAAACAATGTTAACATCTATCTATGTCAAATGATAATGAGAACACGAAGAAACATTTCAACGTTTGTCTAAATCAAATGATGATGAGAAACAAACAAACACGCAAAGATCTCTCTTCATCAAATGACAATGACAAAACAAACACGCTAACATGTATCTATATCAAATGTTGACGAGAAAACACACACAAACATGCAAACATCTGTCTCTATTAAATGATGATAACAAAACAAACAAAACACGTAAACATCTATCTGTGTCAAAATGATATTGAGAAAAAACGAAGAAACCCGCAAACATGTTTCTGAAAGGTCTGCCCGCGGATGAGGATGTTTTACACAGACCCACAGCCAGCACTGGCAAAGCAGACAGCCCCAGTGATGACGTCATAAGAAAGAAACACCCACCTGAAAGTCTTGACCGAATATGAAGATGTTGTCCTCACCCATCGCCGGAACAAAGAAGCGGATGACCTCCAGGATAATGAGAATACAAACAATTACCTGAAAGATCTACCAAAGGATGAAGATCTTGTCCATGTCCACAGCCAGAATGAGGAAGAAGAACGTCCTCGATGATAATGAGAAAACAAACAAACACCTGGAGACTTTGTGGGAGGCTGAAGAAATTGTTTATGCCTACAACCAGAACGAGGAAAGAGACGACCAAAAAAATGATGGTACGATAACAAACCAAACTCTATGGAATCAGACCAGGGGTCTCTGAACACAAACTGATTCAACCGGCAGCAGTCAAACACCAACAGATTCAACCGGCAGCAGTGAACACCAACAGATTCAACCGGTAGCAGTCAACACCAACAGATTCAACCGGCAGCAGTGAACACCAACAGATTCAACCAGCAGTCAACACCAACAGATTCAACCGGCAGCAGTGAACACCAACAGATTCAACAGGCAGAGTGCAGTGACACCAACAGATTCAACCGGCAGTGAACACCAACAGATTCAACCGGCAGCAGTCAACACCAACAGATTCAACCGCAGCAGTGAACACCAACAGATTCAACCGGCAGTGAACACCAACAGACAGATTCAAGACCAACAGCAGTCAACACCAACAGATTCAACCGGCAGTGCAGTGCAGTGAACACCAACAGATTCAACCAGCAGTCAAACACCAACAGATTGAAACCAGCAGTCAACCAGCAGTCAACACCAACAGATTCAACCGGCAGCAGTCAACACCAACAGATTCAACCGGCAGTGAACACCAACAGATTCAACCGGCAGTGAACACCAACAGATTCAACCGGCAGTGAACACCAACAGATTCAACCGGCAGCAGTCAACACACAGATTCAACCGGCAGTGAACACCAACAGATTCAACCAGCAGTGAACACCAACAGATTCAACCTGCAGCAGTCAACACCAACAGATTCAACCAGCAGTCAACACCAACAGATTCAACCAGCAGTGAACACCAACAGATTCAACCTGCAGCAGTGAACACCAACAGATTCAACCAGCAGTGAACACCAACAGATTCAACCTGCAGTCAACACCAACAGATTCAACCGGCAGCAGCGAACACCAACAGATTCAACCGGCAGCAGTCAACACCAACAGATTCAACCAGCAGTCAACACCAACAGATTCAACCAGCAGCAGTGAACATCAACAGATTCAACCGGCAGCAGTGAACACCAACAGATTCAACCGGCAGCAGTGAACACCAACAGATTCAACCAGCAGTGAACACCAACAGGCAGCAGTGAACACCAACAGATTCAACCAGCAGTGAACACCAACAGATTCAACCAGCAGTGAACACCAACAGATTCAACCAGCAGTGAACACCAACAGATTCAACCGGCAGTCAACACCAACAGATTCAACCGGCAGCAGTCAACACCAACAGATTCAACCGGCAGTGAACACCAACAGATTCAACCGGCAGCAGTGAACACCAACAGATTCAACCGGCAGCTGTCAACACCAACAGATTCAACCAGCAGTGACACCAACAGATTCACCGGCAGCAGTCAACACCAACAGATTCAACCAGCAGTGAACACCAACACATTCAACCAGCAGTGAACACCAACAGATTCAACCAGCAGTAAACACCAACAGATTCAACCAGCAGTGAAACACAACAGATTCAACCGGCAGTGAACACCAACAGATTCAACCGGCAGCAGCGAACACCAACAGATGAAACCGGCAGCAGATTCAACCGGTAGCAGTGAACAACACCAACAGATTCAACCGGCAGCAGTGAACACCAACAGATTCAACGGCATTCAACACCAACAGATTCAACCCAGCAGTGAACACCAACAGATTCAACCAGCAGCAGTGAACACCAACAGATTCAACACGGCAACATTCAACCGGCAGTGAACACCAACATTCAACGGCATTGAACACCAACAGATTCAACCAGCAGTGAACACCAACAGATTCAATTCAAACCAACAGATTCAGCAGTGAACACCCAACAGATTCAACCAGCAGTGAACACCAACAGATTTCACGGCAGCAGTCAACACCAACAGATTCAACCGGCAGCAGTGAACACCAACAGATTCAAACCAGCAGCAGTGAACACCAACAGATTCAACCGGCAGTGAACACCAACAGATTCAACCGGCAGTGAACACCAACAGAACGAACACCAACAGATTCAACCAGCAGCAGTGAACACCAACAGATTCAAACCGGCAGCAGAGAACACCAACAGATTCAACCGGCAGCAGCGAACACCAACAGATTCAACCAGCAGCAGTGAACACCAACAGATTCAAACCGGCAGCAGAGAACACCAACAGATTCAAACCGGCAGCAGTGCAGAGTCTCCACTGCTAGGTTGCCTCATGGTCACTTCATGTTGAAACTCCCTGTGGCTGCAGTGCTGGGACTGCCCCGGCATCAGCCTGGGTGTAGCTGTCTACGGTGGAGTCAAAATGAGACACGTGACGTAATGCCACTGACAGACCCCAGAAGATGACTCAGCAACCAAATCAACGAACACCTTCCCAGAAGGTCTGCACCAAGTTGAAATGTTGTCGAAGGTCGGAGCCAAGACAAAGAAATAGAGGACCTCAGTGATTGTGACAAAAACAAAATGACCACTTCTAAAGTCAGCGCCAGGATCAAAGGGTTGTCCATACCATGTCCACCACCGGAACGAGGGAGCAGACGGCTTCAACAGTGTGGACAAAACACAACGAACGTC
>JADBJO010001850.1:217500-232500 GCA_016801955.1 Conus betulinus
TGTGAATTTGCTGGCGTGTTTTCAGTACTTGCTACAAAGTGCGTATGCTGTGGAACATATTCTGAATGTAGTTCCACTGCTAAACCTAGGGCCTCTTCAAAAAACAACTGAGTAGGGGTTCCATTGCCAAAGATGGACTTTCAAGCTTAAACACACACACACACACACACACACACACACACACACACACACACACACACACACACCACACACACACACACACAAGAAAGCAGAAAGCAAACACACTGATTATCTCCACGAAGGAAAGAAATGTTGTTGTTGTTGTTGTTGTTGTTGTTTTCTACGCTTGCCTGATGAGTATTAGATGAATGGGTACCGCAAGTAGCGTTAGATTGGAGTTATGGTTATGTAACAGTTTCACAATACAATCCAACGCGGTACAATACAGCACTCAGTACAATCCCATTCGGTTCAATACAAGGCAATAAAGTATTTTGCATAACAGTACATACTACACACCACGCAATACGATGTGGCACGAAGCAATACAATTCATTACAGTCCAATACAGAAAAAAAAATAATAATGGCACCGTACGATGCAGCACAAGGCGATAAAGTCCCTTGAAATACGACGTTATGAAATACATACACACACACAATACAATACAATACAATACAATACAATACAGTACAATACAATAGAATACAATACAATACAATACAATGCAATACGGCACGGTACGGTAGATGCAACGCAACACAATCAGCTTCTTCTCCTTAATTCCAGGAGAGCTCACTGGAGTGCCACAGCTAAGAACAGTTTACCAGGCCTCCTCAAATTCTGTGGGCTGGATGCCAATATAAGGCAGTAAAATGAAACACACACACACACACAGAGAGAGAGAGAGAGAGAGAGAGAGAGAGAGAGAGAGAGAGAGAGAGAGAGAGAGAGAGAGAGAGAGAGAGAGAGTACATTACAGTGTAACGCAAAGGTAGTGAAATATTGAATGGTTTGGTTGGATAGATGGATGGTGGATGGATGGGTGAGTGAGTGGGTGTGCGATGGATGGATGAATGGACGGACGGACGGAGGGACGGATGGATGGATGGATGGATGAACGGACGGACGAACAGACGGACGGACGGATGGATAGATGGATTGGCAAGTGAGTGGATGGATGGACGGATGGACGAACGAACAGACGGACGAAGGGATGGATGGATGGATGGATTGGCAAGTGGGTGGATGGACGGGTGGATGGATGGATGGACGGACGGACGGATGGATGGATGGATTGGCAAGTGGGTGGATGGATGGATGGATGGATGGACGGACGGACGGACGGACGGATGGATGGATGGATAGATTGGCAAGTGGGGGGATGGATGGATGGATGGACGGACAGATGGATGGACGGACAGCTACACCTACACACACAGACCCATACCTTAAAAGGAGTCTGGGCGTTGTTGGTGTCGCCCATGTAGTCAGCCAGTTGTAGGGGGTACAGTCGGCAGCCGCTCTGCCGCACAGCAGGCCGATGGCCCTCATGTTGGCACTGGGCATCAGCACGTCGCGGCAAGAGTTGTACATACCCCCGGCAAACTGGGGGGTCAGGGCGTAGTCCACCTGATGGAATCGACCCACCCGTCTTTGATCAGTCCATCGATCCATCGATCGGTTTTTGTGAAGCGTTATAAATGACTTGATTCCTCAGTCTTAGGAAACAGGGCGTGGGACCGTTTTGTGTTCACACGTGCAGCTCGTTGGTTAATCACTCTTTGATGAACTGATTGATCAGTTAATCTTAAATAAATGTCAGCGAACCGCCCCCAGAGAAACGTGGACAAACGAGTCAAAAAGACAAACCACAACGCGTTTCGACCTCTTAGGTCTTCAAAAATTAAACAAATAACGTAAATGCACTTAGCTTTGATCGCTTCTGTGTTCAGCGCAAGGAAGAAGGCGTTGAACTGTTCCCTGTTCGCGCAGTTTTATTAATTAATCACTCTTTGTACTGGTTGATCAATTGTCTGCGCTTCACGTTCGACTAGACTCATCAAACATTCAACTCATCAAAGCTAAGTGCATTTTCGTTATTTGTTTAATTTTCGTTGCACCTGAACAAGACCTAAGAGGTCGAAACGCGTTGTGGTCTGTCTTGCGACTCGTTTGTCCACGTTTCTCTGGGCGGTTCGCTGACATTTATTTAAGATTTGTTTAGATTTCCGTCTGCAGTCGTTTCACTTTGCAACTAGATGATTGATCAGTTGTCTGATCCTTACGTGTGACTTGACTCATTAAGTTATTGATCAAAACTTGACTGTTAACGTTAGAAAAGTGTGCATGAGATTGTGTTTTCCTGTTCATGTTTGCAGCTTACTACTTAATCACTCTTTGAACTGGTTGATCAGTTGTCTGATCTTCGCGTATGACTTGCTTCATCAAAGTTAGAAAAGGGCGCGTGGGACTGTGTTTCCCTTTCATACTTGCAGTTTATCAATTAATCACTCGTCGTTGTGCTGGTTGATCAGTTGTCTGATATTCACGTTTGACTAGACTCATCAAACTTTGAAAAGCGTGTAGGGGACTGTTTCCTGTTCGCGCAGTTTTATTAATTAATCACTCTTTGAACTGGTTGATCAATTGTCTGCGCTTCACGTGTGACTAGACTCATCAAATTTTGAGAAGCGTGCATGGGACTAGTTCCTGTTCGCGCAGTTTTATTAATTAATCACTCTTTGTACTGGTCCAGTTGATCAGTTGTCTGAGCTTAGCGTATTGACTACACTCATCAAACTAAGAAAAGAGTGTATGAGACTGTGTCATGTTCGTGCTTGCAATCGATTGATCAACCTCTGAACTACTTGATCAGTTGACTGATCTCACGTATGACGTGACTCACCAACCTTAGACGAAGAAGGAAAAAAAAAAGTGCTGAAGGACTGTTTCACGTTCAAGCTTGCAATTCAATTAATCCGTCAACTTCTGAATTGATTGATTTGATTGACCCTCACGCGGTTGATGAGTGACATCAGCAATATCGGCGCTGTAAGGGACAGTGAGGTGTCAGAGATGTTCTGTGTTCAGAGCATGGCATGATGGAAGGCGGTGCCCACCCCTTCTCTTCCGCCGCCTTCAACCTTCCCCGACCTGAATCAGGTACTTTTTTTTTTACTGCTGGCTGGAAGAGAGGGGTTCTCAAGCCGACACAATCCGACCCCCACATATGATTCGAACTCACGACCATCTGCTCGGTAAAGGATCACTGTGACCATGTGACTATGACCCCCCTTCCCCCCCCCCCCCCCCCCCCCCACCCCCCTTTTTTTTCGACTTTTGCGGGGGTCTACGCTCTCCCTACTGCCCGAGGTTCATAGACGAGACAGACGTGTGATTGGGGATGATCTCTGTGGGTGAGTGTGTACAGTCTAGACATAACACCTGATATATACGTCCCACTCACCTGCAAAACAAACACCTTATCAGATCACGATTAGGCCGTTGTCTTTTTTTTTTTTTTTTTGACTTGAAGAGGTGAAAAAAAATGAGTCTATGTAATCCCCCTTTTCGGTTGTGTGTGTGTGTGTGTGTGTGTGTGTGTGTGTGTGTGTGTGTGTGTGTGTGTGTGTGTGTGTGTGTGTGTGTGTGTGTGTGTGCGTGTGTGTGTGTGTGTGTGTGTGTGTGTGTGTGTGTGTGTGTGTGTGTGTGTGTGTGTGTGTGTGTGTGTGTGTGTGTGAAGAGTATGTGTGTGTGTGTGCGCGTGCGCGCGCGCGCGCGTGTGTGTGGTGTGTGTGGCAACATTTTAATTTTCTCAGCAATTACTAACGCAAGCATGGCCAAACTTAGAAGAATAATGAACAAAAAGAAAACCCTTTTTTTTTCATTATATATTAAAGATGGTATCGACTAATCCGGCCGTAAATCTGCAATTTACGTTTTCAGCTGTTTTCATGTTAAGAAGTTGACATGTTGTTTTCAAATGTACTTACCTACAATTAGTGTTTAATGGACATAGGAAATATATATCACATTATGTTATTTGCAATTATTCTAACAAATATCAAGTAACATACTATCGTGATCGGACTTTATGATGTGATTTTTTACCAACACGGGGTATACTAGTAAATGGGTTAGAGTCAAGTAGAACTACAAGAATTTCTCATTCATAGTAAATCAAGCATGTGAAAATGCAGTGAAGCACCACATATAGCAGTGTTTCTCGTTTCAACAATGCGACACACACCTACAGGAATGCATCGCCATTTTTTACATTGTGGTCAAAATGATAGAAAATAGGCATTAATCATCAGGGGGAAATCGAAATTCGTTTCTTAAACTTATTCACAGTTCGTTCACGTCAGACGCTTATTCGGTAGAATCGGTGACTTCAGGAGAGCAAAAAAAAAAAAAAAAAAAAAAAACAAAAAAAAAAAAACGGTCTTTTAAAATCAGTTAATGTTACAAAAAAAAAAAAAAAAAAAAAAAAAGAAAAAAAAAACGGTCTTTTAAAATCAGTTAATGTTTATTCATGTCCGGGATTTATTCTATATGAATACTGAATTTAGTAGAACAAGAAAGAGTTGGTTAACCTCTGTTATTGTTCACGCACGTCTAGGAGTTATTCGGTAAAGACGCTGAATTCAGTATTTCTAGAAAGCTCTTCTTTTCTTGAGCAATGTAAAAGTTCATGTACTTTAGGGAGTTCTTCAAGGAAACAAAGCTGAGTTCAGGTTAACAGAAGAAAGGCTCTAAGTTCTATTGACGTTCATTCATGTCATGGAGTTATTACGGATAAATGCTGAATTCAGATTAACAGGAAATAGTGTTTAAACTATATTAATGCTCGTTCACATCGGAGAATTATTCTGAATAAAAAAGCTGGATTCAGTGTGACAGGAAACAGTTTTGACACTCTATCAATGTTCATTCACACCAGTGAATCATTCCAGAGAACGTATGAATTCAGTTTAACAGGAAACAGCTTTTAAACTCTATCAATCTTCTACTTCCTGTGCTTTATTGTGAACCTCACATTACTGTTTATGTTAGGATAGTATGAAGAAGAGAACTGGGAATGTAGTGGGGGGAACGGGGAGGATATGTGTGTATGGGGGGTATGTGTGTGTGGTGGGTGGGGGACGGGGCGGGGGGGGGGGAAAAGGGGGTGAAGTGTGTGGGGTATGTGTGTTGTGGGGTGAGGGTGGGGGGGGGTGGGGGTTGGGGGAGGAGGAGGACGGGGTAAGGGGGGAGGCGAGACTGGTGGAAAAGGAGTTCATAGGGAGGCTGTAAGCAGAAACCTAACAGACCTAACACGTATAGCAAACGTTCGCATTATGCAGCGCTACCAGGTGACATCAATTTGTTTTGATGTCATTTGTTCTTGTTATTACACAATACTGCTGTGACATTAGTGTTTTGTTTTGATATCATTTGTTCTTTTATGTTCTTTTTCGTCACTTTGACGTTTTTCCCTTGTGTTTACTTTTTTAGTGTTTCCTGATGAAGGGTCTAAAACCCGAAAGCTTGAGTGTTTTTTTTTTTTTTTGTTTTTTTAAAGGACTTCAAAGCATTCATTTTTCATATCGCCTTTATTGAAGTCCAGCAGTCATTTTTATACATTTCTACCAATCGTCATTCATGTCAAGTACTTATTCTGAATAAATGCTTCATTCATAGCAATCAGGGGGGGGGGGGGGGGGGGGGGGGGGGGGGGGGGGATTGAAACTCTGTGAATGGTTTATATTCACGTCAGGAGGTTATTCAACACAACAAGTAACAAGTTCTTATCCTCTTGTTGCGGTCGTTCCTCTCTAGGAAACATTCTGCATGAAGGCCAGTCCAACAAGGCAGGTCATTATCAACAGGTATGGTCTCCCCCGAAGTCGGAGTGTGGCTGCCCACGTGGGCGGGGTAATCAAAAACGATCACACACGTAATGTTCTCATCCCTAGTTGATGCATTTGTACCATAGTGTTCAAGTACTTCGGCTGTTCGGGTGATCCCTGGAGTCTTTTAGCCAGGGTACGACAACAACAACAACAACTACAACAACAACAACAACAACAGGTATGGTCAGTACTGACCAGATGGGCCAATATCAACAAAAAATGTCGGTTTTCTACAGTTAAAGTCAATATCAAGGTGGGGCCTAAATCATCATAAGTAGGATTAATTTCAACAAGTAGAATTGATATCAATGGCTGAAGTCAGTATCAGTAAGTAGCTTCAAAATCAATAAGCAAGGTCAATATCAACAAACAGGATCAATATCGACGAGGAAGTTCAATATCAGTAAACAGGGTCAAAGGTCGACAGGTAAAGAGACAATATCTACAGGTTAATTATCTACACATAAGATTAATATCTACAAAAAAAAAATGGGGGGTCTATATCTACATTTTTGGTTGTCAGTTTTTTTTTTTTTTCCCAGCAATATCTACCTCCAAGGCCCCAACTGACGACAATCGTGGCTCGGTCTGAGGTTTAACATAAATTGCGAGTCCCTATCCAGAGAGTCCCGCCATGTCCTCCAATTTTCTCGTGAACTTACCGAAGCCGATATCTTGGAAACGACCCACTACAGACACTGAGATTGAGAGGAGGTCGGAACCGAGATTATCACGACGCATAGAGTATAAAAAAAAAAAAAAAAAAAAAAAAAAAAAAAAAAAAAAATTTAAGCTCGAATTTGTAACCTCACTTTTATAATGCATGAGGATGAGGATGATAATGTCACGGACGTCCAGTCTGGTCCACAGCATGAGAGGGCTGTATATAACGCCTCCTTCCTTATCACATCATGGCTGTCGACCAGGCCTGAGGGGTGGGGGTAACAGCCACCTGCAGTGCTGGTCAGGAAATGTTGTGCAACCTCCCAGACACGCATCTTTTAAAGGGATGAAATATGGCGTCTGGTTCCAACTTCCCAGACACGCATCCTTTAAAGGGATGAAATATGGCTGTCTGGTTCCAGCCTTCCCAGACACGGATCTTTAAAATATGGCTGGCTGTCTTCCAACCTTCCTGTTGGAATCTACAGCACACTATCTGTACTCCAGGTAACAGACAGTCGCATCCCCTAAAATCTCACTTGGAATAACTTTCCAGGGATTCGAACCCATAATCTCCCAGCTCACACACACACACACACACACACACACACACACACACACACACACACACACACACACACACACACACACATTTATGGAATGACCACACAAACACACACTCATTTATGTCTCTGAATGCTTGTCGTCGCTCTCTGTCTCTGTCTCTGTCTGTCTCTTTCTGTCCTCTGTCTGTCTGTCTGTCTGTCTCTCTCTCTCTCTCTCTCTCTCTCTGACTTTTCTCTCTTCTCTTTCTCTCTCTCTCTCTCTCTCGTTACGATGTTACATCAACAGACGCACTGAAACTCACTTCAGTCACGCGCTCTCGTTGCCGCTGGGCCCCGGGCTCTAGCCAGGGTTCGATTCTCTTGGGAAACACGTAGCGGCTGTGGTCGGGGGGCGCAGGTGGTGAAGTAGCAGTAGACGTTGAGGAAGTTGTGCAGACAGGACGGGCAGCGGCCCAGAGAGACTGGATGGGCACCGCCACGCTGTCTGCCAGCGTCACCATCTGATCGTCAGAGCAGCAGGTCACTGTATTCGGGCCTGGAAGTCAAGAGAGTGACGGGATCATCGTTGGAGATTGAGCTGTCGCCCATAATGGGGGGGGGGGGGGAATTCCAGGGGGGGGGTTGACGTTGGACTCCAGTTCAGATTTGTTGACGTGTGGACTCCTCTGAGAGGAGTTGTGGGTCTGACACAGTGCCAGGGTAGAGTTTTTCGCTTTTCGCTTCAGAATCTAGAATTCAGCCCCCCCCCCCCCCACACACACACACACACACCCACCCACCCACCACACCCCCCCCCCCCCCCCCCCCCCCCCCCCCCCCCCCACATACATACATTCCATACCATGCCCATGCCCCCCACACATACCCACACCATACATACATACATACATACATACATACCCCCCTCGAATGAGTTTTGAAACTGAAGTCTTGTCTTTACAAAAAAAAAAAAAAAAAAAAGCAAAGACGAAGCAAACTAACTAACTAACTACACACACACACACACACACACACACACAGAACACACACACACACACACACACACACACACACACACACACACACACAAACACACACACGCAAGCACGCACGTACGTGCCCACGCACGCATACACGCATACACGCATACATACATACATTCATACATACATGCATACATGCATACATACACACTACACACACATGCATACATACTTACATACATACATACATACATACACATACATACATACATACATACTTACATACATACAAAGAGAAAAGAACACTCGCACGAACACAAAACAAAACCTGCCCCAACCCCCACTATCTTGCATGCACATGAAGCACTATTCATCCTTCGTAATACAATAACGCAATACGACGCAACGACAAATAAAACATAACGACACGACAACACAACGCAACGCAACAACACGGACACACACGACAACAGAACAGAACAGTACACGACACGACACGACACGACACGACACGACACGACACGACATGACATAACATGACACACACGACACGACACGACACGACACGACACGGCACAACACACACGATACGACACGACACGACACGACACGACACGACACGACACGACACGACACAACACGACACGACACGACACAATGCGACACGACGCGACACGACACGACACGACACGACACGACACACACGACACAACACAACACAACACAACATAACACAGCACAACACGACACAACACAACACAACAACACAACACAGTCATCCACTGACCTTCGTACAGGTCAGGACAGAGGTCATGGTACAACTGCAGCGCACGTGCAGTCTGGAAAGGTCTGGCGGTGCCATTGTACTGACAGTTGAGCGGCTTCCGGGTCACGGGGTCCACTCCGCACTGTTCATACCAGATGCAGTGGCCATCCTCTTCCCCCTGAATACAGGACACACGCCACAGATAACACTTTGCACTACTAACACAATACGCAATCCATGTAAGCGTTGTGAGGCCTACCAGAAATTTGAGGCAAGCTTTTAATGTTAAACTGATAATCGATCAAAGAACAACTCCCCATATTTCCTTGTGTGTGTGTTGTGGGGAGGTGGGGGGGGGGGGGGTGGAGGGGGGGGGGGGGGGGGGGGGGGAGGGTTTTCAGCGTTGAAATCACAACCTTCAAATACATGACCTTCCCCGTAGTTGACGTCACATTTCAGGCCTTTGCACGCACACGTGACCCTACATTTGCGCCTAAATAGTTCCATTCTTTTGTTTTTTTTGTTTTGTTTGTTTGTTATCTGTCTGCTGGAAACACCTGGCTTGTACCTTGATGGCCATGTGGAAGAAAATGAGAAGCAATTTTCAAACGCAATAGAAATTCTCAAAACAGTATAATTGCGCCAGTCTGTAAATACTCGACTTCTTAAGCAAAGTCTTGGAGCATTTAATTTTTTGGTGTGCAGCCACAGCCAAAGCACGCATGGGAAAGGAGTGGGGTGGGAGGTGGGGGGGGGGGGGGGGGTGATGCAGTATAGTGGGGCCGGAATAGCTCAGTTGGTAAAGCGCCGGACTCGTGATCCTCGCGATCCTGGAGTTGGGGGTTCGAATCTCCACCAGGCCATTTCGGTAGATGGGGATTTTTTCCCTCGGAGTTAACATCTGTTCTGACTCCATTTCCTAAAAAAAAAATTTTTTTTTTAATAAGTCTTTCGAATGAGACAATAAAGCGAGGTTTCGTGTGTGAACGCATGCATAACATTTTACACACACACATAAAATCCTATCACCAACTCTCGGAAGAGAAGGCTAATGTTGGCCGTTGGCATGGATGAACTGTATATACACATTGCATGCCGTGAAAGAACGGAAGAAAAACCGAGTGACTGATGTTCAACTGACTGATAGGGGACACGACAGAATGCAGTGCCTAGCAGGCAACTCTTCAGTCGGCTGTACCCGAGTAGGCAGCCGTTTGTGTAAACGAGAGCGTGGATCGTAAAGCGCTTAGAGTTTGGTCTCTAACCGCTATTTAAGTCCTCTTGATAATAATGAGAATGATGATAATAATGATGATGCTAATAATAATAATAATGACAGTTGCTATAAAGTCCTGATAGTAATGGTAATGATGATGATGATGATGATGATGATGATGACAATGATTATGATTATGATCATTTTTTTTATTATCATAATGATGATGATGATGATAATAACGATGATGATGATGATGATGATGATGATGATGATATGATAGAGCAGTGTAGGTGCCGGAATACCTCAGCTGGTAAGAGCAACGTGGCAATAACCCTGGTGACTATGCAATGTTGTATTGTGACATTGTATTGTACTGTATTGTACTATCTTTTATTATGATGCATATCACAACAAAACACAATGCAGTATCATGCATATTACAATGCAATAAGGCGGGGTTTGTGTTGCACATTCTGTGTGTGCTGTGCTGTGTGTTGGTTTACTTTAAATCGGGTTAGGTTATACTGCGTTGTGTCAAAATTTCGTATCGTGGTGTGACGTGTTGTATATTTTTCCTGTGGCAGACCGTGGGTGCTTTCTGTTGTACCTAAACCTGCCCCTCCCTACTTATCTAAACTCCTACACCTTTACATCCCCAACACCCCCACCTTCTCTCCATGGTTGAATAGGAATTTAGAGCCCTGTGTGTGATATAAAACCACGAAGTTAATTCTTTGACGCGTGAAAATCATTCCCCTCTCCCACACTCCTCCCCCCCCCCCACCCCCTCTCCCTGCCCCCCCCCACCCTCACCCCCTTTTCGTTGACCGTAGGTATAAACCAGCTTTACTACGGAGGCGTCACAGCGTGCGGACTAATCCATATACGCTGTTCCACATCTGTTGCAGTGCAACTAGATAACGACAAAGTGAAGGATGGAATGATGAGTCTGAACCAGAAATGCGGAACTGTTCCAACAACGGCCGGTCTATATTAGCTGTATAGCTGTAAATCATGTTTCTGCAAACAGACAGACTGAAAAGAAAAAAAAAAAGTCCTATTCCGCCGGAAGAAAGGGACAAACAAATTACAAGACAAAGCACGACGCGTTTCGACCTGGTGGGTCTTTTTTTTCAGGCGAGATCAACAACATCCAGGACAGTGGAAACGAAGAACGAGCGATCCCCTTATCTCCTCAAACTGGGCATAAAATGGACGTTGAATTTGAGGACACGAAGCGAATGTTGGTTTTGCGTTTCCATTGTCCTGAAGGTTGTTTATCCTTGCCTGAAGAAGACCAACATGGTCGAAACGCGTCGTGTTTTGTCTTGTCATTTGTTCGTCCCTTTTCGTTACGCGGAGTAGTATTTTTGCTTATAAGTGTGATAGATTTCCGCCTGCAGTCACCATACTTTGAAACACACGTTCATGGTTTGAACAAAAACTTTGTGTGAGACGTAAACGTCAGAGAGATAGTGTTCCAGTGACCTAGTCTCCAGGTTAGCTTCTTGCCGTTGAAACTCTACGTCATCAGCGCTGACCTCGTTGGCGTCCAAGATGACGTCAATCTTCAACTCTACGTCATCAACACTGATCTTGTTGATGTCCGAGATGAGGTGATTTTTAAACTCTACGTCATCAACACTGATCTTGTTGGCGTCCAAGATGACGTCAATCTTAAACTCTGCGTCATCATCACTGATCTTGTTGATGTCCAATATGACGTGAATTTTAAAACTCTTCGTCATCAACACTGATCTCGTTGGTGTCCGAGATGTCGTGAATTCTAAACTCTACGTTATCAACACTGATGGGGTGATTTTTAAACGGAAAGCAGATGAATAACAACTAGGTTACGCTAACTTTGTCTTCCTCGTGTTCACGTGTAAAAGGTTACGAGTGTGTGTGTGTGTGTGTGTGTGTGTGTGTGTGTGTGTGTGTGTGTGTGTGCACGCGCGCGTGCGCGCGCGTGCCTGTGGTCTGTGCGTGCGTGAGTGCGTGCGTGAGTGCGTGCGTGCGTGCGTGCGCGCGCGCGCGCGCGCGCGTGTGTGTGTGTGTGTGTGTGTGTGTTTATTCGGCCAGTGAACTGCGCAAGGATATAGATGACGTCAAACATACGCGTCACATTCCAGATTATGATATATCCCCCCCCCCCCCCCCCCCCCCCCCCCCCCTCATTATTACTACATACCTAAAGGAATTAAACGATTAATCAAAAGTTCGACTCCGATGGGGGAAAAAAACGCCCAAATACAAACAAACATACAAATAAGAGTGGAAAGTAAAGTCTTTTTTTTTTAATTCATAATAAAATACACACACGAGTGAAAATTTGACTACCTACCGTCTTGGGAGAATTGTTCTGAGCATTGTTTACGTCTGCTATTTGGTAAAAAAAAATTCACTGGTCTGTTTTCTATGGTGTGTATCACATTTGTTAGCGTGCACTCTGCTTTTGTTTAGTTGTACCTTGGTTCGTTTTCAGCGATCCTGCATTCTGTTTTAGTCTTTCGATGAAAAGACGCTCAAACCTAAATGTAAGCACAGGCCTGCATGAAAGCTCCGTTCTAAATGTGAATTCGAAAAAGTATGCGATTGCGGTTGAAAGTTTTTTTTTTTTTAAAAAAATGAGCCAGGATTTAATTCAGGTGGAATCTCCTTTCTTTCCCATCCATCACAATATTCACTAAGAGAGTATGAATTTATCCAAAAAACCAAAAGACCCATCAGAAGATGTTTCTTTTTTTGTGCATGAAAAAAAGGCAATGCACTTTTAAAGTTTGTATCGAAAATGAAGTGAGTTGATTACACAGAAAGACTCTGATTAGTAAAAGACTAGGCAGCTGAATTTGTGCTTCTAACTTCAGTAGTTTCTAATTCATGTGTATTGATCTATGTGTTAAGCTTCGTTGTTTTCTAAATTCTGTAAACAACTTTCTCGCAGCGGCTAAAAAAATCAACAGCCCCCTTCACCAGTCGCTGGTTGAGACATTCCTTGTGGTAATATAATGACTACCAGTGTGTACATCCACACAGAACATTTACAGTGTATCTAGGTTTAAAGACTAAAGAACAGTAGCTCATAAGATGAATAGTTTTCCTTTCTGACCTCCATTCGTTGCAGACTGAATTCTTCGCCTTTGTATAGGAGTTGAGGGGGATTATAAGCCAGAACAAGTTGAATCAGAGAATGCTCTCTCTCTCTCTCTCTCTCTCTCTCTCTCTCTCACACACACACACACACACACACACACACACACACACACACACACACACACACACACACACACACACACACACACACACACACACACACACATAAGTCTCTCTATGTTTTCTTTACACATCTCTCTCTCTCTCTCTCCCATTTTATTCACATATAATTATAGTAATCTGCAAGTGGCGTTTCATGATCCGCCCGACAAAGTAAGCCTACTTGCGATTGGTCGACAGTTGGTGGGGCATTCATCTGTTGCCAAGTGACACTGGTTTGATTCATCGCGTTGCAACCCACACACACAAATCAGTGGTTTTAGTATTCACGCAGAGTTTGTGAGTAAAGATGACCGTCCGATAGGAGAAGTACGGTTGGCAGGAATGTCATAATGGAACCTGAACAAGCCATATGAGGCCAGCTGCCCAAGATAACCAACATTAACGATGATTTGCCAGAAAGAAAAAAAACGAAGAGAAAAAAAAACCTCCAATGAAAGAACACAATGGAAGAAGGATGGAAAGATTACAAAAGAGAAAGAAAGAAAGGGGGGGGGGGGGGGGGGGGGGGGAGCGGGTTTGGGGGGGGGGGGGGGGTCAAGAAAGAAAGAATGACGGAAAGAACAGAGTAAAAGAGAGAGGAGAGAAAGTGGAGAGAGAGAGAGAGAAAAAAAAATAGAGAAAGAGAACAAAAAGAAAGAAAAACGGGAAGAAACAAAGAAAGGAAGGAAGAAATGTGGAAAAAAAGAAGAAAGGAAAAAAAAAGACATGAAAAAAGGAAAAAAAAAAAAAAAAAATAAGAAAAGGAGGAAGGAACAAAGACAGAAAGAAAGAGGAAAGAAGAAAAAAAAGGAAAGAGAAGGAGGAAAAGAAAGGGAAAAAATGCAAGAAGGAAAGACAACCAAATGAAAAAAAAAAAAAAGAAATAAAGAAAATAGAATGGAAAAAGAAAAAAACAAAAAGACGAAAGCAAAAGAATGGGTTTTTTGGGGGGGGGGGGGGGGGGGGGGGGGGGGGGGGGGGGGGGGGGGGGGGGGGGGAGGGGGGGGGGGGGGGGGGGGGGGGTAAGAAATGAGGAAAAGAAGATAGAAAAGAAGAAAGAACGAAAAAGAAAGAAAACAACAAAAATAATAAAGAGAAGAAAAGATAAGAAAAGAAATACAGAGAGAATGACAAGAAAGGGTGAAAACAGAAACACAGACAATAAAAGAAGAAAGTAAGAAGGAGGACAGAAAGAAAGGAAGGAAGGAATAAAGGAACATGGAAAAGAGCAAGCAAACAAATACGTAAGTAAATGAAAATAGTGCTTACCAAGACAAAATTCCGTGACAAATTTCCAAACCATATTAGGCAGACGACCAAGGACACCGCCTGAATCATTTTCACACTCTAGAAAAGCACCGAGACCCTAAAAGAAATATCCCACGTGATCTTTGACGTCACACACTGAAAACCAGGAAGATTCGGAACGTTCGGCGTCCTACTCGCATCTAGTTGACTCAAAGCAGGATTCAAAGTTGGTGGCTGAATTTCAATCCATCCGTTACTCCATTTATCTCTTTCGACCTGCAACGGGTAACCCCTCCCTCGTATTTTGACCTCAGTGTAAATCGGGAGAATATACTATGTAAGTATCAGCCGGTCCAACTCAGGTTTTCATATATTGATTTTGTTTATTTCAACTTTGCCCTCTCCCCATTTCATGATAATGGAATCATCCTGCGGGAAGGATACTATCCCTCAAAGACTTTTC
>JADBJO010001850.1:245000-282500 GCA_016801955.1 Conus betulinus
GGGTAACAGTTAATGATGAACATAACGATGCCATACCAATGACATAAAAACCACAGACGCCGTAAGACAATAATATGAAATAGAGAGCTAGCGTGATTCTGGTATTGGTTAAGGCATCGCTATCCTGTTGTTTTTTTTTTTTTTCTTTCTTTTTTTTTTTTTTTTTTTTTTTTTTTTTTTTTTTTTCTGTTTTTTCCGTGCACCCTTTTTTTTCTCCCTGGATTTCTCCAGTGCACCCTTTTCTCCCTACCCTCTCCTCCAGTGGTTTCCATCTCCCTACGCCCCCCAGTCCCCCCCCCCCCCCCCCCCCCCCCCCCCCCCCCCCCCCCCCCCCCCCCCCCCCCCCCAGGCCGTAACAGCCTGCAGGGAGCAATCACCATCCAGTCGTGACGAGGTCACTCTCCACAGAAGACGCTGCACTCTGCCCTCTAGCCACTTCGGCGGTGTTCCATGGCGCCTTGTTCTGATCCAACACACGCAGGACACAGCCCTACCCCTACCCCTCCGCCCCCCTGCCCTCCCCTTAGGAAAACGGTAATTCTTAGTTGAGGCACTAGTATGAACGAGCCACTATATCCATCCCATAACAGATGAGATGCTTCTGCGAGATCCTTGGCATCTCATACAAAGACCACATTACCAACTCGGAGGTCCAGACCAGAGTAAGGCGAGCCATTGAACCAGCCATACGAAGACCTGTTGTCCATAGTGAAAAGAAGGGAAAATGAGATGGTATAGTCATGTATCGAGATCAACAGGACCTGCCAAAACCATCCTACAGGGAACGGTGCGGGGAGGCAGAAGGAGAGGAAGACAGAGAAAGAGATGGAAGGACAACATCAGTTGATAGACTGGCCTCACACTCAGCAACTGCCCGAGAGCATCTGAGAACCGGGAGGAGAAGAGGAAGCTGGTTGCAAAGTCTTCTATAGCGCCCTAACAGTCTTTAAGATTCTAGGATTGATGATAGTTGATTGGTGCCAATCTTTTTGATATTGGCGGTCTTCAGCCTTTACGCTCATGAACGAAGTGATGGTATCCCTCATCTGCACTGCACGCTAAGTTCTTTTTACCACGGCAGTTCCAGCTGGACCACGGAAACGAACTGTTCCGACAATTGCCGAGCCCTTTCGAGTGGACACGAAATCGGCCGATCCCGATCAAAACTTCGTCTGCATTGTGCGCGGATACTTTGAAGGCAGAGCGGTGAGCTCGCACAGATGAGTACGATAGTCGCACGTTTATTTTATTCTTATCTATGGATAGATCACACTTGTGAAATTGAATGAACGCGTTAAGGATGGAAAAGAAGGTGAAAAATAGCCACAGCTGACAAAATCAAACGTGAGACGTTCTATCTAAAGGTATTCACACATGTGAAATTGAATGAACGCGTTAAGGATGAAAAGAAGGTGAAGAATAGCCACAGCTAACAAAATCAAAGGTGGGAACGTTCTATCTCTGGGTGTTTACCCAATTTTATTGATGACCGACAAAGTGAGAAGCGAATTTCACATTCAGACCTTTTAAGTCAAATATTGCAGCAAATATCCCTCAGACTGAAGGAGTACTCTCTTTCATCACAGAATACTTCATCGAGGACGCAGAAGAATTAGCTATTGTGAAACTTGTGCAAACTTGAGGAAGGAGAATCTCCGCTCACCGTCCACGCGTGATCGCATCAAGAAGTCAGTCGGTAGTCTCCCTTGAGACTTCGGTAATGTCCGTAAGCCTTCGGAATGCTGTGTTCGGGCGTCCAGCTGGAACTGACGTGGTAAAAAGAACTTTGTGCAGGTAAGGATCATGAAATCGGTGGAGAGCGTCAGGACTGTCCGTCAGTGTCCTTTGTCAAGGCGTGGGTGGCGGAGGGAATCCTCACCTTGACCACAAGCAAGCACACACCATTATCAAGATAAGCTGAAGGAGGAACGGAGTGGTGGTGGTGGTGGCCCTCACTATAGTGACGTCAAAATGTTTTGCGTCAGTGTGTCGTCAGCGTCGCGCGCTTTATCGCAGTGTGGGCTTAGATGAAAGCAGGCCAGACAGGCAAAAGGGAAGGGAGTGAGAGGAGAAGGGGACGGGGTGGGGAAGACAGGCGCTGTAAAATGACATTATCTGATAAACTTAAGTGTTGTCCGTGAGAGAGAGAGAGAGAGAGAGAGAGAGAGAGAGAGAGAGAGAGAATGGTTATGGCTGTTAAATGTCACATCACACTTACTGTCTACCCCCCTTCCCCCCCGCTCAACCACCTCTCTCTCTCTCTCTCTCTCTCTCTCTCTCTCTCTCTCTCTCTCTCTCTAATCATACCAATCAACCAAGCTGCATTTCAGACAGACAGATCATCAATAGAACATTTGGTCAGACTCACAACGCATGTAAAGCATCAATTTGCATGTCGTAAAAACGTACTTGCAACGTTTTTTGATATACGAAAAGCCTATGAACAAGTATGGCACAAGCGGCTTTTGTTTAAATTAAAAGAATATTGGTATTAATGGAAACATGTACAAATATATTCAATGTTTTCTTCATCGTAGACATATTCAAACAAAGTAGTAGGAAATACCTATTCTAACCCAAGACATTTACAAATGGGCTTACCCCAAGGATCGGTAATTTTCCAATTTTGTTAATATTTTGATTTCTGATCTACCCAAAGGTCTTTCTAAAGATACAGAGTTAGTTCAATTTGCTGACGATATATGTCTATGGAGTAAAGTAACGATGAAAAGAAATACTCCGTTAAGATCACTGAATTATAATTAAAATAAAATACCAACACGAGCTAAATAAAATCAGTACATTTTTACATGAAAATGGACTATCTCTTTCACCTGAAAAAAACGAATTTGATGCTTTTTAATTCTGGAAATGATCCAAATAATTTTCCAGTTTTCACCTCAGACGGCACTATTTTTAAACTACGTTTAAAAGCGTTAAATTCTTAGGTGTAATCCTTAGTAGTAAACTAACATGGAATAATCATGTTGACCATAATTATTTTAAATAAGTCAAGAAAAAGTCTGAATTTCCTTTAAATTGTCAGTAAACAATCTTGGGGGCAAGACACACTAAAAGTTTAACTGTTCTAGCGACTGCCCTTGTACGCTCAAGACTTACATATGCTCAGGAAGTATTCTTTAATGCACCTAATTATCTTTTAAATAAACTTCAGAGCACTGATTGCAAAGCCTTCAAAACTGCCCTTGGGGTTCCCACACATACGTGAAACTTTGGGACATACAACGAAGTGGGAGTTCTACTTCTATCTGAAATTAGAAAAACTTCTACTTTAAAATTCATCTTAAAAGTTTCTCACCAAAACAAAAAAAAATTGCTCAGAAGACGTATGTTTAGAATCGGAAAAGGATTTTGGAAAACGTGCACAATATATACAATCCACAAAAATCTGTTTATTCATTTTCCTCAGATCTTCTAAAAGATACAAAAATAGATTTTAAAAAATAATATCGCCGGAAAACCAACGTTTTCACCCATTTCCAAAATGGGTACAATCAAAAGCTTCCTTTGACATTGACTGCAATGATTTAACTAAAAAGGGTTAAAATAGATGTGTGTGTGTGTGTGTGTGTGTGTGTGTGTGTGTGTGTGTGTGTGTGTGTGTGTGTGAACGTTCAAAGATGAAAAAAGACACACAAGTGTATTGATTTTGTACAAATATTTCGGCTTGTTGTTGTTGTTGTTGTCGTACCCTGGCTAAAAGACTCCAGGGATCATCCGAACAGCCGAGTACTTGAACACTATGGTACAATGCATCATCTGGGGATGAGAACATTTCGTGTGTGACCGTTTTTTGATTACCTCGCCACACGGGCAGGCACACTCCGACTTCGGGGGATTTTGGGTGATGATAATGTTATGCTAGGAGCTTATCACAACTGAAGACAATCCCCGCATAACTATGCAAAGCATAACAACATTTTGATGTAGCCTTGGTGTTCTAGCCTATGTCAATTAGCCTGACATAGCCTTAAGCCAAGGCACAAATATTTGGGCTCACTATTGCCTTCTTAAGGGTAACACGTGTGTGTGTGTGTGTGTGTGTGTGTGTGTGTGTGTGTGTGTGAAGATATGTAGGCCTATGTTCGTGAAAAGTTTTGAAAGTTTTAGTCTTTAGTGATGTTTTGTCTGCTGCTTGTCACACTTAATCCTAGCTTACCAGAGCAAGATCCGAATGAAGAAAAACATGTGACTGGCTCTGTGTTACCCTTGAAAATAAAGATTATCAGAATCGTCTTCATTCTCACTCCTCTTCAAATTGATGTCGTCCTTGCCAGCATTCCGTTGTAATCTATTAGATGGTAAACGAGAATCCCATTTTCCCCACAGACTTAGACTTCCTCACACACACCACACACACACACACACACACACACTTTCCTCTCTCGCCGTCCCATGCTCTCCGACTGGCTTCTCGGGGTATCTCACTCTCGACTTCGCTGCTTTTCTTTGCCGCTAGAGTAGCTTCCCTTGTCATAACAAGAAATATGGCGGACCTCCACAAGCTGAAGAAGTACAGGGCCTATTTAAATGCACACCCAACCGGGGACAAAGTGAGTCACACACACATAACTGTGTTAAACTCCATATATTAGAACCCTTTCTTTTTTTTCTTGATAAAATTACGTTATTCTATTTCAGAATCTGGATGAACATTTCAGTTGGATGTTCATGTTGTGTGTTGCACACACACCGACCAGTAGTCGCAATCACGGTCGGAGACAATGAAAGTAACAGCTGGTGACCGAAGAATAACTATGCCGCCGAATAAAAGAAACGAACATACTCTCAACCATGTCGGAGGTGCGTTTATGTTCCCTGTTTTTTCCCCACCAGATTCCACAAACATCCAAAGTTAATCTTAATGACAAAAAAAAAAACATAAACGAACGAATGTATACGGGGAAAATCTGCAGTGTCGAGAGATCTAGGGTCATCTCCATTGTTTTAAGAGAAAGAAAAAAAAAGTCAACATGATCAAGTCATAGACATGGTTGACTCGGCAAGGCCGAAGCTGCATTAAAACCGATCTGTGGCTTTGTCTTTCAATTTGTCTTAGTTGATGGCCAGTGCCCTCGTGCAAAAGAAATACACAACTTTTTTTTTTTCCTTAAAAGAAAAACTTGAATGAGGCAGGGAACAGTGAATAGTTATGAAATAACAAATAGGGTAATTCTTGCTCTCTTTGTGAAATAGTAGATGCCCATAACTCTGAGCAAATACTGCTTACGACACACAATCGCCTGGCAAAAATAAGACAGAGCATTCAGAGCAAACAAGGAGACATCCCCAAAACTTCCAAACTTGCCCATTATATACCCTGTAACTGACATATCTGCACAGCGGCAACAACTGGAGAAATGTACAAACACAAACTGACATTTATTCAAGACTGGCACAACCTTTTCTATCTTGAATAGAGTCAAATAAAAACAAGGGTGAAGAGTACTTAACAAATACACAAGTGAACTCGGTTTGAGTGGTAAGAAAGGAAATCTTACATGAGGCAGGGAACAATAATTAAAAAAAAAAACAAACGTAGTAACTCTTCATCCATTGATGGAATTAAATTGACTTTATGAATAGACAACCGTAACTCCAAACAAATGCTGCTTTGTCTCATCATTTCTGCTAGGTGATTACTTAGGTATCATAAGCAGCATTCAGTAGACAGTCTTTTTAGGTGCTTCTGGAAATATGTTAACCTTACTCTGTTTTTATCAATTTGAAAAAAAAAATTTTCATTTGTAGGGACTTTCTCAAAACCTTCACTTTATTCCCTCACAGCTCATGGCTCGCAGATAGTCTGGATTTGACCCTGACTCCAACCCCCATCCCCACAGTCATCTCTTTTCCTCGTCTAAGTTTCTGTTGAGCACTGTTCTAATGGAATTTTGTTGTTCCCACATCATACACAGCATGTGGAAGGGACTTCAAGCAGGATAAAAACAGCAGCAGCCATTGCCGAATGTTCAAAACAGGTTTGATGTCATAGTGATGAAAATGTTTTCCTCTTAAGGACTTTAGCAGTTGACTTTGTATCAGCTGCTACACACTTTTGACAGATTGTCATGCCATCTTCTCTCTTTCTAGCCAGGCAAATTCCATCAGCCAAGATATTATCTTTTCGAAGGAAATTTGTAAAGGATTTATTTTCATCAAATGTCGTGATAAATGTAAATTTGGTAATGGCATCACTGAACTCTTAGTCTTAGGATAAAGTTTGTTATTTTGGAAATGAAGATGTTTGCTTTGCTTCCCAATGTGTGTGTGTACACGCGCATGTGTGTGTGCCCATGTGTATGTGTGTGTGTGAGAAAGAGAGAGAGGGTTCATTTTAATAACTTTGTTCAATGTCAATGATATATGTCATTTGTAAAGCAAAGGTGTCATCAAAATGCAGTCAGCTGTATTCTTCTGAGGAGGCTGCATTTCAAACAGAATGTTACTGATTTTGGTGAAGTCTAACTTATCTGCTGGTGAAAATGTAAAAATCTGCAACCATTGATGCTTATATGATGCATACCATAGTGGTACTCTGAAATTTTTAAATGTATTTCACCCTATTATTGCATGTAACATATTGTACGAGTAACAAAAATGTACTGTTAGGGGAGCCCTTGTGACAGAAAAATCTCCAGTTTTACACATGCTCAGATACATGATACATGCATACACACACACACACACACACACACACACACACACACACACACACACACACACACACACACACACTCACACACACACACAAATTCACACATAAACTCACACACACACACACTGACTCGCTCACTCACTCTCACACACACACACACACACACACACACACACACACACACACACACACACACACAGACTCTCACTTTTTCAACCACGGTACTGGCATTCAAGTGGCCTTGACTGAAGTCTCTTTGTTGGACAGGTGTTCCAGGTGTTGAGAAAACTGGGGTCTCTTCCCATGACAGTCACCACGCTGCAGGTGAGTGAGCTTTAGGAAGCTGGTCTGAGTGTGTGTGTTTGATTGTACCATTTCATTTTTTTTTTTTTCTTTCCTTTCTCTGTATATTTCCATTGCCCTCAAGCCAAGGTGACAGTATTCCATCGCCGCTGTTTTTGGCAGCTCACGCACAGCCAGCACCTAGATGTGCCCAGCAGCAGCCCCAGCACTGTTTGCCCACAGGGAGTAAACAGTAGTACCAGGTCGCCATGAGGCCACTCACTGGTGGAGACACTGCATGCAGTGTTACTGAGTCAGGCCTGTCGTTTTTATAGAGAGGAGGAGGAGAGAAGGAAAGAGAGCATAAAGCAGGGCCAGTTGGCGTAATGGATAAGATGATAGACTCTTGTTACGGGGTTGATATTGGTATGGTAATTGTTATAAGAGTACATAATGCCCATGTTTGGCAACAGTCCAAGCTCTACATGTATGTGCTTTACACTTTACAGTCCATGCTCTCATTATACAGCAGGCTGCCTGTGTGGGTAGAACTGACTGAAGAGCTGCCTGCTGGTGCTACATTCTGTCGTTTTCTGCATCAGTCAGTGAATATCAGTTACTCACTCAAGCAGTATTTTTTTTTCACCTTTCATTCTTTCAATTTTTCACACAGGGTGCATGCTATGTTTGTACCCTATGTTGTTGGCCTTTGTTTATGAAAGTTTGTTATATGATTTTATGTGTGTGCAAGATATTTTGTGTGCATTCGCACAGAGAACCTTGGTTTGCATTGTCATATGAAGGGCTTTTGGAGAAATAGAGTCAGAACCAATGTTAACTCCAAGGAAAGAGTTCCACTGTACCGAAGTGGCCCCATGGAGATTTGAACTGTAACTCCAGGATCATCAGAATTATGAGTTGGGCGCTCTACCAGGTGAGCTGTTCTGGCCCCCAAAAGTCTGGGGTTCAATTCCAAGACAGCCAGATTGGAATGGAAGAGACTGTCTCTTCCTAGCTGACATCCGCTCAGAATCTGGTGCCATCCTACTCAGAATCGCACATTGCACAGAGACCCCGTGCATGAACGCTTGCAGACATGAAAATATATTGCCTCAATATGAATAAATCCCATTCTACCGTTTGGAGAAGAATAGGTCATAGTGTTTCTTTAAGATGGATGACATTTAGATAAAGCATCTGCACACAGGTGTGATATTTAGACATCCCTGAAGAGTCAGTATGACACCGTAGTGATGGGTTTGAAAATATGTGAGCTGCTTTTGAGATAAGCTAATCATTTGTAGACCCGCCTAGCACTGACGATCCGTCCAAAGTTTACTTTTCTAGGTTAGGCTAACATGTGGGCCAAACATCTGCTGAGTCATAGCCATGGGACCCTTTCCTTAAATTCTCTCATCTTAGTTGCTAATTCATTTATCCATCAGCTTTAAATCATGCGCAGCATGGTCTCAAAACTTAGCGGATGTGGTGTAGCATATATGGACTAGTCCGCTCGCAGTGCCGCCTCCTTGATGAAACTGAAACCGAAACTAAACTTTTAAACCAGACTATGATACTATATAGGTAAGTAAAAAGAAAAATTGAAATCTTGCTGACTGCAAAGCCTACAAACACAATTTCCTTCCATGTTGTGTGAGTTCATTTTAGGTGTTTTTTGCCTCTTCCAGGACTTGCAGAATGAGCAAGCCATTTGATGCCAGTGGCAGAAGTGTCTTAACTCCTGCAGAAAAAGGGCATCAAATAGTAGCACAAAAGTGATTGTCAGTCAGAAAGCTTGCTAGCACTGACTAAATATAAGACAACAAAAACTGTCGATAGTTGCCACTCGACAATTCCTATTGAAGTGTGTGTGGGAGGGGTTCTGTGCTGAAGATGAGTTTATCAAGTGAGTTATGTTTGACAGATATGGAGTGATTGATTAACGATTCATTCATTGTAGACATTGTATAGAAAGTGTCAAGCATAGAGATCTGCCTAAGGTGGTCTAAAAAACAAACAAACAAAAAATAAAAAAAAACATGATTTTCAGTTTGACGTGTACCTGCTAACTTCCAACTCATTCCAAGCTTTGTGGACTGAAGGTTTTATCAAGTCTATAGTGTTGTTTTTTCTCCTCCTACATGAGTCCCAGTCCTGCAATCCTGATTTTATTGTTTCAACCTTATCTTTTTATGTATGAATTCATTGATGATCATATTAACAAAACCTAACAGATTTACGCATTCACAAAATATCAGACAAATCACTTGTGACTTGACTTTATTTTCTATGAAATCAGGCATGTGTATTCATTCAGACAAAGAACATCCGTAGATCCCATCTTGCTGCAGTCCAGGGAAGAAGAGCACCTGAGAAGTTTGTGGAAGTGCTGCTGTGTTCATACTGATGAAAACATTATACTAATGAAAAGTGGGGTTGTGCTGCTGAGGGGCATTGTGGGGGTCCCGGCTGGTCTGCAGTTGTGAATCTCGGAGCTCTACTTCCTGCTGAGAAATGAAGAAAGAAATATGACAGAGGGGAAGGGATGGAGTAGCCTGTTGGTCAAACCACTTGCTACTGGAAGGCATGATCAAGCATGTTCAAGCCTTTTTTTTTTGTCCCATCTTCTGTGATGCCTCAGTGGATTGCACCCGTGCCGCTTATTCTGAGCCCCTGTCCACTGCCACAGCACGTCCCAGTCTGCTGCAGCCCCAGCTCTGGCAACCCATTGGGAACAGTCGGTGTCAAGCCGTCAAGAGGCAACCCACTAGAGGGGACACTGCACTGCTGCCGAGTCATTTCAGTGGTGTTCAGTGGCACCTGTTCTGATCAACATACACAGGACACCACCTACTAAACCCCCTACTGACGACAGTAATGCTTAGTCACGGAGCTCGCATGAGTGAGCTCTCCGTGTGGAGGGCCTCACCACACCTGTCCAACAACAGCCCGCATGAACATGCCGATACCAGTGACCCTGACAGAATCAAATCAAGGCCATAGACATGGAGAGGACATTGAAACTGAGGACACCATGAGACTAGGGCATGAAGGGCCACAGAATATGAGACTTTTTTGTGCTGATTGATGAGAATGAGGATGATGAAGATGAGGCTACGGACTTCCATTCTGTTCTGAGGCTGCATGACAGGGCTGTACTCTACGTTTCCTTTCATACTATATCCCAGCGTCAACCAGGCCCAAGAGATACAGGCACCTGCACTGTTGGTCAGGAAATTTGAGCAACACTCTCAGAGATGCATCCATTCAGTGACTGAAAATCGAGTATGTGGTCCCAGTCTTCCCAACTGAGCCTGTAGGAGCCGATCAGGGCAGAAAAATCCCACATGGCTCTGATGGGAATTGAACCCACGACCTCCCAGCCAGAAGTCCACAACACTAACCACTTCGCCACAGCAGCTGGTAGCATGGTCAAGCTTGTTCATCTATATTCATGCTTCAATCTTGCCACTCCAGTCCACTCAGCTATCAATGGGGATCTGTGTGTTCCTCTTTAGGAGGAGTTTAAAATATATATATGTATATACTGCTCGTTCTTGGAGAAGATCAGCACTTAGTTTTATTTCGAAAATTTATCCCAAAAATATTTCATATCCTTGTGAAACTTGTTTTCAGACAGACACCTCTTTCTGAAAATGTGGGGTTAAACAGGCCTCCACACGAATGTTCAATTTTTGTAAAGTTGAAACACTAAAAATCTGAACAACAGAAAGATTTTCTGCAACATTTATTACATTTCAGCATTGAAGTCACAGTCCTTGCTGATGAGTCAGACAGACTTACGATGTTGTAGATTGATAACAAATGTAGATTGATAACAAGTGTTGCATCAGACCTGCACATTCGTATGCGATCATCCTTGGGTCTTGTGTTTCAGGAAACCGGGCTGGGGAAAGTAGTCAATCGATTCTGCAAACAAGATGGAGAGATAGGCCAGTGCGCCTTGCGGCTTGTGAATGGCTGGAAAAAAGCTGGTACGAGAGTCAGTTAAAAGGCCCCCTTCAGATGATGAGGAGAAGGAAGACAGCCGCTCCGGTTCTGAGGCGGAAGAAGGACATGGCTCCGACAACGAAAGCCTCGGATAGAGACGAAGAAGAGGAAAGAGAAGACCACCAGGGGTCAGACAGAGAGCATTATGCCTCAGAAGAAGACAGGTGTGAAAGTGATGCCAGGAGCGATGACGAGCAGGACAGAGACAGAGCAGAGGAAGGCAGCGAAGCAGAAGAACATGCTGGAAGAAGAAGAGGATGCTGAATCCTATCACAGTCATCAGGACAGTGACAACGAAGAACACAACCAGTCAGATCGCTCACATTCTCCGTCAGAAAATGAAAGGAGTGATGATAGCGGAGACGAGGAGTGTTCACGTCGGTCATCATCAGGGAGTCACGTCCATGCTAGTGACGCCAGCGAAGAAGAGCTGAGAGACAACTCTGATTCTGACCACAGCCGGCACGCTTCTCCCATCAGCAGAGGGCATAGGAGAGATCGTCAACACTCCTCACAGTCAGGGAGAGAGACCCTCAGCATCCCAACAAAAACACTCACAGTCACACATCAGGATCATCCCATCAGCATCACAGCAGTCATCATCACCGTCATTCCACAAAAGAGGAGCACACCAGGTCATCAGAAAAAACATGGTCACAGAGAACAGAAGGAGAGTCGCAGTGAAAGGGAGAGGTCAAAGGAAGCACAGCATGTGGCCTCCCACAGAAGCCAGTCCTCCTCACACGGCAGGGGGACCTCCCACAGAGAGCGGCACCACAAGGATGACAAACAGGGGGAGGCAAAAGACAGGCAACACAAAGCGTCGGGGAGCGACCACCTGAAGAAAAGCTCCCATAGTGACAAAACACAGAGTATCGAGTCATGATCTTCACAGATCTCGTGGGGATGAACCCAAGAGAGGGTCTGTCAGTGAAAAGCAACGTCACACGTCAAGCAGTGAGAGACATGCTGCAGAAACAAGAGGTGCCAGCCTTGCAGCCCACGTGTCTTCAAGTCATAGCAAGTCAGCCTCACATAGCAAATCTCACTCCCACAGGCATTCCCAGGAGAAGCAAGTGATGACAGGCGTTCATCTAGCTCATCAAATCAGTCATCATTCTTCAAAGGCAGAAACAAGAAAAGAAGAATTCTTCACATCAAGCCACTTCATGGATCAACCCATGACAAATCTGACTTTCATTCGAGTACCAAGTAAATCAGAAGGCAGGAGTCAGTCATTCCAGAGACACTGACCAAGCCCTTTGGATTATGAAGAATGGATCAACCAGCGAGTGAAGAACAAGGGGTGGAGTACAGGCCAGGGTCATCATTCCAAAGGCAGAAACGAAAAAGCCATCTTCCAAACTGGGAGCTACCTAGGTCTGGTCTGACAGTGAAGAAGACAGAGATCATTCGCACCCAAGTAAATCATGAGGCTGACAGTCACCTCCAGAGAAAACTGACCAAAGGTCCAAAGAGTCCCCAGAAGACTATCCAGAGAGAGTACATTGAGGGAGGACATCCCAAGGCCACAGCACACCAAACACTCCTCTGTCACAGACAATCACATCCTTCATCATCACCATCCAGTTCCAGCCTCGGTTATGACAGTCATGAAAGATCCTCCAGTGCAAAGTCAGGGAGGCTAAACCTGAATCTGGTGCTCACGGTAGGAGTCTTCAGGCGGGCAGCGAACACACCACCAACACCAGTCATTCGTCCTCCACATCGGAACAGCAAACCCCACAAAAGACAGACTCTCAAAAACACCGTGCAGCACCACTACAGGGGATGTCTTCCTGCCACCAGAAGTCCAATAGCGAACCTGTTTGACTCTCCAGTAGAAGACAGTGAGGCGATGCAGATTCTTGTGAGGATACGAAGACAATCGCTGGGTTGAAGACGGCGTCAAAATCACCCAGGGATCGTGAGCGATCAGGCCGACGGAGCCAGAAGGACTAGAAAGACACTGACCGCCAGGTGGGAAAGGTCGAGTACAGACCGGGGACAAAACACGGGGGTCAGACTTCACTCGCTTGAAAAACAAGTCGATGAAGAAGGAGTACAGCCAAGCCCTGACGACTACGGCGAATACATCCAGGGGTCTGAAATCTGACTTTGACAAATCCAAGAAGTCTGGGAGGCCAAGTCTTCCAGAGAACCAAGCCCTTTGGATTATGAAGAATGGATGAATCAGGAGTGAAGAACAAAGTACACAGGTCATCTTCCAAACACTCCTCTCAAGTATGAGCTGGCCCTCAAAGACAAAAGCCAAAGCCCCGACGACTATGAGGAATACATCGTCACGCCATTCCTCTCAGAAGTCTTCTCACTCATCGTCACGCCATTCCTCTCAGAAGGACCCCCCAAGCATGTTGACATGGATATCATTCTCCGACCTGATGCAAAACTGTTCCAGGAACCCAAAGACCCAAAGACTCGCGTGGCTCAGACCCGGACAGCAAGTCCAGAAAACGTCCTGTGGTCCATTCCGTTAGTCCCTCTCCAACACGCTCCAGCAGCCTCTCTCCAGCTCCTGCGGATGTTTCCTACAGTCCTTCCTCCTATATGTCAGTGACCTGCAGGACAGTCCTACGACTGAAGAACCACTGGCCAAAGCACATTCTGTGAAAAGTATTAAAGAAGACAAGATGGAGAAGAAACAACCAAACCCAAGCCATCAGAAAGCAGACCGCAGAAGTCAAGTTCTTCCTCCAAAAAAAGTTCAAAGCAGCCTGTCGACGCTAAAGCGCTGATCGAAAGCAGCCTCTTCGCTGCTCCAGATGATTATTCAGTCAAAGTGCCTGCCAAGAAACGTCCACCTCCGAGTGAAGAGAGCACGTATAAGAAAAAGGTTCCCCAGAAAGCCTCCTCTCCCAAAGTGCCCAGAATAGAAAGACACTCCCAGAACGATCCTGAGAGGAGCGATTCCAGTTTGAAAAGATTGTCAGGAAAAAGTTCTTCACAGGAGAAGACAGATAAGCACCATGACGATGATCATGGCAGACACAAAAAAGAAAAACAAAAGCATCATCACATTGCTAACACTGACAGAAAAGAACATCAGAAACATTGTGGTGACAACAGTGCTCACAAACAGGACAAGCATTCTTCACACAGTTCCAGCCGTTCAGCAGAGACAGGTCACAAAAGTAAAAGCAGTGGGAGATCTTCCGACAAACATTCCGCTTCACACGGCAGTAAACCACACCGGAAACGGCAGCTGAGTTCTGCTGACGAGGAAGAGAACCTGACTTCGTTTGAGGATTTCCTGAACTACGACGAAAGCAAGGCTATTAAGAAAAAGAAGGCGGAGCGTCCGGCGCTGGGAGGCCCCAGCTCGTTTGGACAGGGGTCAGTGGGCTTCCCGACTGCACCCCAAACAGGTAAGAAAAGCCGTGCCTTTTGTTCTTGATTATGTTGGTGGTGTGTATGAGGAGTTGGCGGTGAGTTTCTTCCCTGCCTTCATGCCCCTCCCTCTCTGTACACCCCCCTCCTGCCCCCCCCCCCCCCCCCCCCATCCCCGATGGGGATGCTAGATGATGGGGGAGGGTTCTATTAATATCAAATGTATTATCATCTGGAAAGTCTACCATATATATGCTAGTAATTGATTTCACTGTCTTTGGCTGGCTTTATTTATCTTCTTTTTGTTTTTTTGTTTTGTTTTTGTAAACAGTCCTTCTTTAATGTGTATGTTATTATGACCGATTGACCTGTCCAAAGTCATGCGACTTTTTCTTTTTTATTAACCCAAGAAGGATGCTGGTGTCTTTCGATACACACAAGATGAATTATAATAATGACTTTTGTGTTCTGGGAAATCGCATTTGGCAGTAATTTCTTCTTTTCTGTAACTCTTCTTGACTCCAGTGTACCACACCATTAAAAAAAAAAATCATGCAGGTATAGAACTTTACACTTTACACTTAACAGTTCTGCTTTCTTCTGAAAATCACTTACTGAAATTTCAGCTAAGGGATGTAAGCACATATAATACTGTTTTTATTCCTGAGGTATTGCGCACAGCATTTTGATTGATGTTCAGGAGATAGAGAAACAAAAGTTTTCGTAGCCCACTGATTTGTGATTGTCAACTATCTTGTGAATTAAAGTATCATATACCCATTATGAAAAAAAGGATAGTGGAACATATAATTTGCATTTCTCATCAGATGTCTCAAGATACGCTTTTCTTCATTTGCATTTCTTTTTTTATTTTTCACATTCTTTAATAACCAGTTCCAGATCATGATTCATTTAGCTTAAATAAACTATTGTGTGTTTTTTTGGTGGTGGTGGGTTTTTTTGTTTTGTTTTTTTTTTTTTCTCCCCAAGAGGTTTGCTATTTAAAGTTAGCTTTGGAGACAGGAGGTATGATACCTCATGCATAGAATGTGGAACACTGGAACACCCCCTGTCTCTCTCTCTCTGCCTTTCACTGTCTCTCTCAGTCTCTCTCTCTCTCACTGTATACTCTCTCTCTCTCTCTCTCTCTCTCTCTCTCTCTCTCTCTCTCTCTCTCTCTCTCTCTCTCTCTCTCTCTCTTCCCCATCTCTCCTTCTCTGTCTCTCTTTCTGTCTTTCTCTCTCTCTGTCTGTCTGTCTCTCTCTCCCCTCTCCCCTCTCTCTCTCTCTCTCTCTCTCTCTGTTTGCATCTGTGTCACTGTCATCGTTCATGCATGCGTGTTAGATCATGTCTGTATTCTGTGTGTGTTGTGTCATTTGTCTAGTTTCTCTCTCTGTTCATCTTGCATGTCCTCTCTCTCTCACTTAGTCAGTGTATCTCTGCATGTTTTTCAGCTGCTTTTCTCTTTGTTTTGCATCTGTGTCACTGTAAATGTATCCATGCATGACCAAAAAAATGCATGCGTGTCTCTTGTGTGTTTATAGATCATGTCTGTATTCTGTGTGTGTTGTTTTCATTGTTTTTTTTTTTTTTTTTTTTGGTTTTTATTATGTTCATTTTGCATGTACCAGTTTCTCATCCCTCCCTTGTAAGTCACTTAGTCAGTGTATAGATTTGCATGTTTTTCAGCTGCTTTCTTCTCATTTTTTTGTTTTGTGTGGGGAAAGGAAACGCATACACTCGCTAAATAAAATCTTATTACCATGACCAAAAAAAAAATGTCATTCGTTCGTCTCATCATTCTCTTCTGTTGCTCACGGTCATCCATTTTTTTTCCTTTCATCATGATCTTCTTTCTTTTCCTTCGGTTTTTTTTTTTTTGTTCATCATGATCTTTGTTGTTTTTTGTTTTCAGTTTCATGTCTCATCATGATCTTCTGTCTGTGCCACTTTTGTTTTAAATTCTCCTGTTTTTTTTTTCTGTCTCATCATGATCTTCTGTCTGTGCCACTTCGGTTTATTCTCCTGTTTTTTTTTTTCTGTCTCATCATGATCTTCTGTCTGTGCCACTTCGGTTTATTCTCCTGTTTTTTTTCTGTCTCATCATGATCTTCTGTCTGTGCCACTTCGGTTTATTCTCATACATTTTTTTTTTTCTGTCTCGTCATGATCTCTGTCTGTGCCACTTCAGTTTATTCTCCTGTTTTTTTTTTTTTCTGTCTCATCATGATCTTCTGTCTGTGCCACTTCGTTTATTCTCCTGTGTTTTTTTTTCTGTCTCATCATGATCTTCTGTCTGTGCCACTTCGGTTTATTCTCCTGTTTTTTTTTTTCTGTCTCATCATGATCTTCTGTCTGTGCCACTTCCGTTTATTCTCCTGTTTTATTTTCTGTCTCATCATGATCTTCTGTCTGTGCCACTTCTGTTTTTTTTCTCCTGTTTTATTTTCTGTCTCATCATGATCTTCTGTTTTGTGCCACTTCGGTTTATTTCTTCTGTTTTTTTTTTTCTGTCTCATCATGATCTTCTGTCTGTGCCACTGATCTTCTGTCTGTGCCATTTATTCTCCTGTTTTTTTTTTTCTGCCTCATCATGATCTTCTGTCCGTGCCACTCCCGTTTATTCTCCTGGTTTTTTTTTTTCTGTCTCATCATGATCATCTGTCTGTGCCACTTCCCTGGCCTGACACCCGTGCCACTGTACACAGCCACACCCAGGCTACCCAAGACTCGATTGAGTTTTGTTGACTATGTGATTCCGTTTGCAGTCTTCATAGTTAAGACCGCAGCAGACTCCACTGTGGTCAGGGGCCGGTTGTGGCCGAACAGTCCCTCAGGTAAATGGCACTGATGGGAATCAGACCCGTGGCCCCCTCAGCCAGCCGTCTGCGACACCGAACACTGTGTCATAGTGGCTGGTTCCTCTACTGTTTTTTTTTTTTTTTTTTTTTTTTTTTTTTGTTTTGTGTGATCCCTTTGCCTGTGCTGTTCTAAACAGTTGACTTTTTGTGTTCCTTACCCAGTGGAGATGCCAAGGTGCTTACATGTAGTGATGTAAACTGTATCCATGTTATATATTTATTCAAAATATCTTTCACTTTATTTTAGACAGACTCTCCCCCTCCCCCCTCTACCCTAATCACACTCTTTTACTGGTACTGGTGTGTGTGTGTGTGTGTGTGTGTGTGTGTGTGTGTGTGTGTGTGTGCGCTTTCATTTGTTTATTTTGTTTTGTTTTGTTGTTTTCTCCTGTCCTCTGTTTCCATATATTTTTGTAATCCATTCAACTTTGTTCTAAATTGGTTTTGTTGTTGTTTTTGTCTTCCTCCTGTGGAGTTGCTGAGAGTGAGAGTCACGAGAACTTGCAGAACATCTGTGCTTGGTCTTTGTTTCTCTTTTTTTTGTCAGTGTTGTTCACATTGAGGAAGAGACTTTCATGGAGGAGTGGTTGTGTGTGTGTGTGTGTGTGTGTGTGTGTGTGTGTGTGTGTGTGTGTGTGTGTGTGTGTGTGTGTGTGTGTGTGTGTGTGACTCTGTCACAGTCTCTGTGTGTGGTGGTGGTGGTGGTGGGGTGTGGTGGTGGTGTGTGTGTTGTGTGTGTGTTGTGTGTGTGTGTGTGTGTGTGTGTGTGGAGTGTGAGAGAGAGAGAGTGATAATAGAGAACTTTACATGCACCAAGAGCAAATTTGGTTCCAATGGCATGAATATTCCATCAAAAGATGCATCAGCTGAGAAAGCACCCTTTCACCGTGATAACACTTTGTACATTACTTAAGAGGGTGTGTGTGTGTGTGGCAGGTCGGTGGGTCAGAGTGGGTTCACCTCAGTTGTGACTTGGTGTTCAATTTCGTGTGTCCTAAAAATGTCAGAGAATATACAGTTCTTCAACTCAGCGTTTCAGTGTTTGCAGGACTACAGAGCTTTGAAAAAATGGTTGGCTTGAACAGATGCAGCATAGAATGTATGTAGCTTGCAACCACACTCTTGTAGTGCATTTTTTTTTTTTTATACCATTTGAGTGAGCAAAAGAAAAGACAAAAGAAGACAAGATGAGAAAAATGTTCTACATGTAACAACTATATAACATGTATGTAATATATATATAATGATATATGTTAAAATGATTAAGTAAGTAGTAGATTCACCGTTCATCTGAATGCCAAGAAGTGAAGTAGTAGTTGTGTGTGTGTGTGCATGCGCACACTATTTTTTTTATGTAATCTATATAGTATGCAGAACTGTCCTCCAGGGGTCATTACTTGGGAGATCACCAAGAACAGCACTCACAATTGAATGTGAAATTGAAAGGAACACACATTTCAAAATTGTCATCATGAGCTGGCAGATTGATTCTAAGCACACTGAAAATTGATTGTGAGCACATATTTTCTTACTCTGATCATAGCTGTCAGCTGTTATTGAAGTACTGCTCATAGCAAAGGATGGCTTTTGACAATTGGAGGAAAGAGTGTGGTGGGGTGGAGAGGTGGGGTTTTTTTTTTCACTGTAAAAAGTGTAATGAGACATTTCATCATCTCCAAACAGCCTGGCCTGGTCATTTAAGATCTTGATTGCAAAGATCTGAAGAAGGTCCGCCCAACATTTTTTTCATGTTATTTTGTTGACAGATTGCAAATCGCACTCGCACCTGGTGTGCACACACACACCTGAAAGCAATATCCAGCTCTGCATAAATCAAACAGAATATGCTTACAATAGGTTGATGTTTTTTTTTTTTTATTATTCTCACCAGAATTTCATTATTTTAACAATTAATTATCTCGCGCCTCTTTGTGAAGATACTGTGTTCTTGATGTTCCGAGCTTTGCAGATGAAGCTCATTTCAACTGACATTCTGGTGCCATAGTGGGAACCCAGTGGTCCCAGAGAAATGAAGAAATTTCGTTCGTGTTTGTTCAAAACAAAATGCTCCTAGTGCTGCTGTGTGGTGTGCAGATAAAGCTGACGTCAACAGATATTCTGGCGTCGCTAGGGGAACCCAGCATCAATTATCAGCCACGACATCTGCAGCCTGTGGGACGAAGAGCGACATCGAAGTGGTGGTCAGTGACCCAGTGTTTCACTGTATACTGTGTCGTCTTGACTTATGCTCAGTTGTTGTTACATGGCTACTATAGATTTTCCTTTTTTTTTTTAATGCTCAAATGTTGTCACATGGCTACGATAAATTCTCCTCTTTTTTTTTTTACGCTCAGTTGTTGTCACATGGCTACTTTTCCTTTTTCGTATGTTCAATTGTCATATGGTTACTATAAATTTTTATTTTTTATGCTCAGTTGTCACATGGCTACTATAAATTTTCCTTTTTAAGCTCAGTTGTCACATGGCTACTATGAATTTTCCTTTTTTTTTTACGCTCAGTTGTTGTCACATGGCTACTATAAACTTTCCTCTTTTTTGTGCTCAGTTGTCACATGGCTGATGAATTTAGTATTTACCTTTTTTTTAATGCTCAGTTGTTGTCACATGGCTACAATAAATTTTCCTTTTTTTATGCTCAGTTGTCACATGGCTACTTTAAATTTTCCTTTTTTTTTTATGCTCAGTTGTCACATGGCTACTGTAAATTTACCTTTTTGTTTGCACTCAGTTGTTGTCACATGCCTACCGTACATTTTCCCAAACTTTCATCAGAGATGGCAGGAGTGTTTTTCCTTCTGTTGCGGAACAGAGAAATTTTTCCGCATTGAGAATTTTTGTTTTGTTTGTTTGTTTTTAATGTGGGCACTGATCAAGAGACAAAATAGTGCGGTACTGGAGAAATTTTAGGAAAATGGCCTATGGGACAGGTGTCCCCCCCTATCTCTCACCTGGGGCAAAGCCCCTGTACCCCGCCGGGAACCTCAGGATCCCTTGGATCCATGCATTTTTTTTTTTTTGTTTTTTTTTTGTAATGGTATTGTTTCAGGTCCATTGCACTGTCATGACATCTTTCCCCTTCGCTTGATTGATCAGCATTCTTCCAATTCATCCATGACATCTCTCTCTCTCTCTCTCTCCCTCTCTCTCTGTCTGTGTCTCTGTCTCTCAGGCACGCTCTGTCTCTCATGCACGCAAGCTCTCTCTGCCACACACACACACACACACACACACACACACACACACACACACACACACAATACACACACACATACATGTATGCATACACATGCAAGCACAATGATGATGAAGACAAAAGACAGCATAGTTTTCTTTCTTCATATTACTGTATCATGATTTTTTTTTTCTCTCTCTCTTCTGCTCGTACCTTGCGTCTTTTCAACACTTGGTGAGGCTTGTAGGTAGAAATGGAGGGGAAAAAAAACCGTAATGCAGTCAATCACTCTGTGCTTCTATGCTTTGTTTGAGAGCGGAAACACTCGCCCTCACTTTCATGCACTCGCCGTTAAAATGTGACCTTGGTGACCATATATATGAGAGACCCCCTTGTTGTTTTGTTTGAGAGAAAACCCAGCAGTGAATGAGGATGGTGTGTCACAGGGGAGACGGACGATGATCGGATGATTGCCCCAAAGAACACCAAGACTCGAACCCAGGTTTACTCAGGTCGACGCCATGGTTTGACCAGTGAGTATTGGAAAAAAAAGAGGTTGTTGTGTGTGTGTGTGTGTGTGTGTGTGTGCGTGTGTTTGTGTATGTACGTATTGCTTTGAGTTAGTGTGTGCGTACTTGACTGTGTCTTTGAGTGTGTTGTGTGTAAGGTGTGTATGTGTATTATTAACTCTGTCAGTTTGTCTCTGTCAGTCTGTGTATGTTTCCCTTTCTGTGTGTTCGAGTGTCTTTGTGTGTGTGTTGCCTTTTTGTGTGTGTTCAGGGTGTTTTTCTTCATGTTTGTCTCTGCCTGGTCCTTTTGTAAACTTCATTTTGTCTATCGCCCCCCATTTCTCTGGTGCCTCCCTCGCTACCTCTTGTCTTCCCTCGATCCCATGTTCCTCACAGACATTAATTCAGTTGATTGAGCATGTGTTCTCTCAAGCAGTTGCTTCGGATGATAGAAGTATTATATATATGAGCAACCAGCTTTGTGTCAAGGGCGTGGTCAACGGCTCCATACACCCGGTCTTGACGGTCAGCAACTACGTTAACCAGCATGATCCTGTGGCAGATTTTTAAGTACATGCAACATACATCCCTGGAAACTGATCTGCCCATGAAACAAAGAGTGCTGCATGGGAGACCCACCCTGGTATGATGGTTAATGCTGCAGTTGAGTAGGACTGTCCCTTGAAAGCTGCAGTTAAGTAGTGCTCTCCCCTGAAAGCTGCAGTTAAGTAGTACTCTCCCCTGAAAGCTGCTGTTAAGTAGTACTCTCTCCCCTGAAAGCTGCAGTTAAGTAGTACTCTCCCCTGAAAGCTGCTGTTAAGTAGTACTCTCCCCTGAAAGCTGCAGTTAAGTAGTACTCTCCCCTGAAAGCTACAGTTTAGTAGTACTCTCCCTGGAAAGCTGCAGTTAAGTAGTACTCTCCCTTGAAAGCTGTAGTTAAGGAGTATTCTCCCCTGAAAGCTGTAGTGAAGGAGTACTCTCCCCTGAAAGGCCACAGAGAAAGAGGAGCAGCACTGGCATATCACGGCACTGCCAGCTCCATGGAAAGATTCAGGGAAATGGGAGAGCCATGCTCACAGGGTTTTCAGCTGGGGAGATGCTAAGAGTCCATTATCATTATTGCTATTATTATCATTATCATTATTTATTGTTGTTGTCAGTATCATTATTGTTATTGTTGTTAATCTTATTATTAGTATGAATATGGTTATTATTAAGAGTAGTTACATATAGTGCTCAGTTAGAGACCAAGCCGTAAGTGCTTTACAATCCACGTTTTTGTTTACACAGAGGGATGCCTACCTGGAAAGAGACGAGTGGAGAGCTGCGTGCTAGCGCTCCATTCAGTCATATCCTGTAGTATTCAGTCCGTTATCTGTCGTTCAGTGTTCTTCCTTCATTCTTCTGATTTTTTTTTCACAAAAGCTGCATGCTATGCGTAGCGTATCATCCGTACCAACATCCTAACTTTGGTGATGGGGATTTTTACCTGTGTGCAAGATGATGTACATGCACACGGAACTTCAGTTTACAGTCTCATTCGAATGACTTTGACGGAAATGGAACCAGAATCAGTGATAACCCTGAAGGAGAAAATCCCCCTGTACCCAAAGGGCCCGGTGGAGATTCGAACCCTCAACCCCAGGATCACTAGGATTATGAGTCTGGTGCTCTACCAACTGAGCTATTCTGGCCCCATTTCAGTGCCTGTAGGTTTATTTAGTTGGTTGGACAGCGCCTGCCACGCCACAGGGCTGTTCCCCCCCCCCCCCCCCCAAGCAGTGAGAACAAGAAGAATGCAGTCTCGACAGTCCACAAATCAAATTCATCAGCAAAATTCATGACATGCCAGTGCTTTGTGCCCTCAGAGTGACAAACACAAAACTGGTGCCAGTGCTTTGTGCCCTCAGAGTGACAAACAGCCAAAACGCGGAGTTAATTCCCCTGCAGAACTATTATGGAATAGATTTCTGAGCAGTGACTAGCCAAAAGAAAAAAAAATTGCAGGAAGAATAGCAGCTCCAGATATTATGAAGTTTACAGACACATTGGATGCTGCAATCACTCAGCTGTCCCCCCAGCCGCTTTCTTCCCGTTTTAAGGTTGATTAGTGTCAAATCTACAGGTACAAATATCATTCGGATGTGATCAGTGCTTTTGTGTGTGTGTGTGTGTGTGTGTGTGTGTGTGTGTGTGTTTCAGAGGTGGACACGCTGACCAACCTGTCCTTGCAAGTTCTCATCGAAAACATTGATGGTGAGTCACATTTATCATACACACATCTTGCCACAGCAAAGAATATTCTGATCCTTCACCTACATTCCCTCAAGCTTCACTTCCCACCGCCTCGCCCCCACGTCTTTCTGTCTTTCAGTCTCTCTTGCTGAGATTTAATGCAGGTACATGACAAAAATTTGATTTGATCTATAAATTAGAACAGTAAACATCGTCATAATAAGGTCAACAAAGAAATGATGTGAAAAGTATGTCGATAAAATATTTGAAAGAAAGTTATAAAAATGATTTTTAAGGTATTAATTTTGCTGTCAAAAATGCTTGGAGGCATGTGACCTCAAGATGAGGTCTAAGCTTGGGAGGTGAAGGACTTGCCTGCCACTTCGTCATTTGGAACCTTAAGAAAAATCTTTAAGAATTTGCAACCAAATTAATATGCTAGAAATTTGGCAGACTCTCACAACAGTGATTAATCTGAGTCAGATCCCTATGGATTAGACCTCCCCAGAAACCTTTTTTTTTTTTTTCCTTTTGATTTGTTGAGGTGAAGAAACACTAGCACACTGATCTGAAACGGAAGAGACGAGTATAACATTAATATAAACAAATAGGTGCACAGAGCTAAAGTCAATAGTTGCTGAAATAATAAGCTGACAAAAAGTTGGTAGTTAATTAGATAGGTAGCCTCCCAGTCCTCTGCCGGTGTTTTTTTCACCACTGTTTGAATTGTTGGATGGCGGGGCCATGAACGTCGTCAGTGAAAACATCACCTCATGTGATTGAGCTACCAATACCAGACCTGCCTGTCCATACACTTTGGGTGTAGTTTGTCTGCCATTTTATACAGAATACAACAACACCCCACTCAAAAATGAAAAATAGGCCAAGCAAAAATTCTACCAAAGTTTTGTTTTGTACACTGCATCGGACTTTGCTTGATTTCTGAATCTGCAGACTCTTACTACCAGATATTGTTTATAGGGAGTGCACGTGTGTGTCCGTTCTTCATTTGTACTCAGTGCCATTTGTAGTTAGCACAGCGCAACCATCTGATAAAATATTAGATTTTAATGTAACAACTACCAGATTTAAACAGGTCACTCAGCTGAGAAATAAGCACTTACTTGGAGAGCTTTCGACAGACCTCCGTCCATCTTTATTAGCCTTGGTGGTGTTACTTGGAGCTTTCGACAGACCTCCGTCCGTCTTTATCAGCTGTGGTGGTGTTACAGTAGCAACACCACCGCTGATGAAGACGGACGGAGGTCTGTCAAAAGCTGCAAGTAAGTGCTTATTTCTCAGCTGAGTGACCTGTTAAAATCCAGTAGTCGTTATGTCTACCCCTCAGCAGTTAAAATTCCACAACGTCGAGATTTTAAATTTATTGAAATTGTTCAAAATGAAACGAAAATTATATACACCAGTTTTTCGTGTTTTTTTTTTTTTTTCTTCCAAAATACACCTGTTCATGTGAGGTAGTCGAACGCCATAGACAATTTTGGGGTAGGCAGGTCTGCAGCACCTTTGATGTTTAGTCAGTAGAGGTGATTAACCTATAATCTAATGTTGTAGGAACAAAGGATTGAAATTGCAGAAGTCGTCAGGAACTGGGTCTCTCTGAATAGTGATGAGCATGCATAGAATTCCATATCGATAACAATATTTTTTTTTTTTTTTAGCACACATCGGACAGAAGGATTTTGAGGAGTAGGATATGAAATCCGTATCAATAACAAAAAACTTTTTTTTTTTTCAGCACACATCCGGCATAAGGATTTCAAGGAGTAGGATATGAAATCTGTATCGATACACACTAGATTTTTTTTTTTTTTTAGCACAGATCTGGCGTAAGGAGTAGGATATGAAAACTGTATCGATAACACTAAGATTTTTTTTTTTTGCACACATCCAGCATAAGGATTTTAAGGAGTAGGATACATCAGTTGCTCGACTCTTCAAGTTTTTAGAAATCTCAGCCAGCGTGCTTTTTTGCTGTGTCTGGCAACTTTTGGCATGTGACCCGAAATAGCCAATGGGGTGTTTGACTGGATTTTCATGGACTGCCCGACTCATTGTCGCGTTTTGCCTTGCAGCCATTGAGTACATGGGGCCGGTGCCTTATTACCTGATCAAGCCTCTGCTGCTGAGGTGTACTGCCGCCCAGCTGTACAGTCTGGAGGATTTCAACCCTGTGAGTCTTGTGTGGGAAAAACCACTGTCTTTGACCTCTGTCTTTCTGTGTGTCTTTTTACTCAGTTCGTTTTTTACCTGCGTCTCTATGTCTTTTCCCTTTTGTGTCTGTCCTGCAACTGTGCCTGTATGTCTTTTACCGTTCGTGTTTGTCTTTTACTTGTGTGTATCTGCGCGTCTCTAAACCATCGCCCGTCTTTTCATCTTTGCCTGTCTTTTCCTTACGTTAGTTTGTCTTGGGTGTCTGTCCATTGTTTTACTGCTCTCTGTCTTTCAGGGGCATTGTATGAAGAAGGCAAGGGTTGAAACCTTAACCTCCACTGTCCCAGCACTCCCTCTCATGACCCCTTTCGAAGTGTAATTAATCGGAAAGTGCTTTTACAGTGATATCACGTTCTCGATGGGAGGTGGGGTGGGGGAATGATGTGAGGAGGGATGAAGGTGGGGAAAGGGGGGGGGGGGGGGGGCAAAGAGAAGGTGTCAGAGTTGTTTAGGGGGAGGGGAAGGAAAGGTGGAAGAGCAAAAAATACAGCACTGTTACAAAGAAGTTGTTTTTTCATATTATGGTAGATGTAGTTGCTCAACACATACACAACACTGGTAGGCTTCTGTTCCCTTCCTCCACTTGCCTTCCACCACCCCCCCCCCCCCCCCCCCCCCCCCCCCCCCCCAAACCCCCTCCCAGTCAGCTTTTCAGTAAGTGGCCAGATGCGCTGTATTTCACATGCCCCATTTATCCTGTTGTCACTCCCATACTCCTTCCTCCTCCTCCACCCTGCCCAAACACACCCGCCCCTCCCCCGCCTCAGTTTTTGTTAGCGCCTGCCTCAAGTGGGCCGTGTATTCGTGCAGCATCTGCTGGAGGACACGGACGAACTGTGGAAGAGCCATTGCAAGATCGATTTCAGGGAAAGCAGCAGTGAGCCGGAGGAGATGGAGACCTGGAGAGAGCTGTATTTGGTAAGCTGCTTTTGTTTTCCACCACAGATATTGTAGGGAAAAAAAAAAAAGATGAGCAGCTCTTCCCCTTGAGTTGAGGACAGTCTGAAAGAATATCTGCCAAGGGTGCATGGTTTTGTTCACAAAGTGTATACATGTGTGTGTGTGTGTGTGTGTGTGTGTGGCTGGCACCACATCACAAGGCATTCAGTGACATCAGTTTACCCATTGCACACACATAAAACACATACACAATGTGTTGAATAGGTAACGTATGTATGAAACTAGACGCAAAGCGTGGTAAAGAGAGGGGGATAAGAGAAAACTGGGATGCCCTTTTTAACATGATCCATGGCTTTGCATTTGACGCCATCGTTAAGAAAACAAAGAGCTCCATAAGACTGTGTGCTCCATGATCAAACAAACCCACATGATAACCAGTCATCTCATAATACGCATATAGAAGAGGTGGGGGGGGTTTTTCCCTTTTTAAACTGGACATGAGGTAAACTAAAAAAGAAAGAAAGAAAGTCATGAAAACAAGATGCAAGTACCAGCCCATTTTGTAGCGGGAAATGTGCAGTGTTCAAACGGAGGGGCGTTTCTGTTGATATGCGTGCAGCGGAAGTGTGAGGAGCGGGAGGCGAAGTATGTCAAGCTGCGAGAGAACATGTCCAAGACTATGACCAAGGGGCAGACTGGTAAGGCCTCTTTCTCCTCTTGGCCGTAAAAAAAAGAAAATAAATGTGAGCCATGACATTTCTCAGACTTACCATGATTGTGATGTGTGCATTCTGCCCCAGTTCGGAATAACTGACTGGGCAGATGGAAACAAAAAGGTTGACCAGCATAGTTTCCCCCCCCTCAACTTCAGAAAAGTTAGCTCCCTTTTCTGAAGGATGTGACAGTCGCAAAGTATGGATTTTTTTTTTTTCCAGTTTTTTTTTTTTTTTTAATGCTTGCTTTTGTACTGCTGGCTTTGCTAGCTCAGAGCTTTCCATCTTCAACACATCAAAGCGTCTTTCATATTCGACATTTCCTCATGTACGTTGTGATGGAGTGTGTGAAGAATACGAGCTGTGTCGTGCAGTCAGCTCACCAAACCTGATGGCGAGCAGCATTATTGTTATTACTTAAAGTAGTAGCAGTCTTCTCTGTTATCATTTTCTGATATTTTTCATCATCATCATCATCATCATCATCATCATCATGGTCATATTTAATAACATGGTCGTGTTTTGGCTCGTTCCAACAACCTTGGCTGACCTTCCAGCGTCGGTGAACTCTCTGATTTAGTTGCAAAGTGAGGCGACTGCAGGTGGAAATCTAAACAAATTCGAAATGTTAGTGATGATGCACCGCCAAAAACACATAGACAAACAAACCACAAGACAAAACACGAAATGTTTCAGCCTCTTAGGTCTTCTTCAGGCAAGGTACGAAACACTCTGGGCAACGAAAATGAACGAGCCATCACTAATCTTCATCCAATTCAGTTTTGTATTTTTCACCAATTGGATGAAGATAAGTGATTGCTCGTTCATTTTCATTGTCCAAAGTGTTTTGTATCTTACCTGAAGAAGGCCTAAGAGGTCGAAACGCATTATGTTTTGTCTTGTGAGTCATTTGTCTACATTTTTGGGGGGTGCATTATTGCTAACATTTCAAATTTCTCCGATTTGATTTCTCTGGGCTCGTGGTTATCTTCTCTAAGCTCTGTGGTTGATCTTCTCTGGGCTCTGTGGTTGGTCTTCTTTGGTTGATCTTCTCTATGCTCTGTTGTTCGTCTTCTTCTGGTTGGTCTTCTCTGGGCCCTGTGGTTGGTGTTCTCCGAGTACTGTGATTGGTCTCCCAGCCCTGTGGCTGTCCTTTGAGTTTTCTAACTGGTCTTCTTTGAGCTGTTGTTGGTCCTCTCTGAGCTCTCTAGAGTCATTTTAGAGCTCTCTGATTAGCCTTTTCTTTGCTCTGTGGCTTTCAAAGTACATTATAGTTTCCTCTGCTGTTTCTTTATTTGTCAACATTGACAAGCAAGAAACTACCCAGTAACGTACTTTCTGCTATTTCTTTATTTGTCAACATTGACAAGCAAGAAACTACCCAGTAACATACATTTTTTTGTTGTTGTTTGCTGGGACTGAAAATCAAAGCCAGACGATAAAAGAAAAACCATGGAAATTGAAATTTCAGTTAAATTTACAGCTGAATTTTCGGGGTCCTGAAATTTTTACGTTTATTATTTTCATGGTTCAGACACTTTCAGTGTAACCCCTGGTATCGTTTGTTGGCTTAGTGTATTTACCAAGTCCGGTATTCAAGAATTCATTTCACTGAACATAAACATCTGCCTCGTATGGTCATTCACCTCAGGTATGTGGATGATTCATATTTGGCTGCGATAGTTGTGAAACCGTTCTGGAATAGCACTGTTATTTTTTTCCAACGATATGATTTTCTGAGGACAGACCAAGTGAGTGTTGCTCAGGATAACTCAGTAGTTAACAGGGATAGATTATAGTTTTTCCGTGGCACTGTTCCTTGGAGACATTGCGACTGTTCTGTGGAGAAAACGGGGAGCAAGTGAAACATGGAAAACAGTTCATCACAGTCTCAAAGAACTCTTTTTCACACAGAGCGTTTGTCGTATTGTGCTGACAGATTAAGTGAGACGTGGATAAACACACAAAATCAGCATAAAAGAAGGGGGGGGGGGCTCTCAATACATTTTTACTAAAATTCTTACTGCGTGCCTTTTTCCCAGGGAACAAAGTGCGTATGGCCTACATGGACACGGTTGCCAAACCCCCGAGGGAGGTGCGACGGCAGCAGCTGAAGCACGGCACTGCGGGCATCGTGCGAGGCGGGAAGTCCAGCGAGCCGTCCACGTCGTCAGGGTACACCAAAGCGCAGTCGCTGAAGCACAAGACGTACATTCCCATGAAGCCTCTGGGGCCACCTGTGGAAGATCGGCCTGGTCGATGTAGGTTTTGTGGTGTGTGTGTGTGTGTGTGTGTGAGAGTGGGTAGGGGGGGTGGGTGGTTGTGTGGTTGTGTGTGTGTGTGTGTGTGTGTGAGAGAATGGGTAGATGGGTGAGTGGTTGTGTGTATGTGTAGAGCTGCCAAGTGCTGCGCTACACTCTTGGCGGAGCTTGCTACAATTTTGTTGACAGGACTGCGCTGCTGACCTTCTGATGAAATGCTATGCCAAGAAAATAAAGAATAAATAAATGGACAAAGACACTTCACTGGCTTAGCCATGACGGAGACAGTGTAGGTCTTTAGAATAAAGAAATGGACAAAGGCACTTCACTAAGTTAGCCGCGGCAGAGACATTGTAGGTCTTTAGGATAAATAAATGGACAATGGCACTCACTGACTTGGCCACGGCGGAGACAGTGTTGATCTTTAGAATGTAGGCTTAATTCATAAAAAAAAAAGAACTAATGATCGAGTTTGGTGAGGAGAGGAAGAAAAAGCAGAAGAAAAATCGCCAGAGACAGTCATGATTATGCCACTTATCAGTTGGTCTCATTGATTGTCAGCCATTTTCGTTTTTTTTGTAGATCAAGTTGACACCATGCGATGACTGGCGAGATTGTCATATTCTTGCTTCGCCATCGTGTGGAATGTGAAGTAAAGTTTTTACTGAAAGTGTTCTTGTGATATTGCAAAGGAGTGGTATGCTTGAATTTGGGATTTTACGCATAAAAAGTCAGAAGAAAGAAAAACTTTGTGTGTTTTTGAAGTCTTGGCAGCTCTGGTATGTGTGTGTGTGTGTGTGTGTGTGTGTGTGTGTGTGTGTGTGTGTGTGTGTGTGTGTGTGTGTGTGTGTGCTTACGCATGCATGTGTGAGTATATAGCGAGTGCAGTGTGTGTGCAGGCACTTCTCTGTATGTGTGTTGTGTTTGTGTGTGTGTGTGTGTGTGTGTGTGTGTGTTAGTGAGAAAGAGTGAGAGAAGTGAGGGTATGATTTGTGTTTTCCTTTATGCTCATCTTTATTTTCTCTGATCTTTATCTTTGGTTGTATCCCAGTATCTCATCTCTCCATCTCCTTTCTCTTGTGATCTTGCGCTCATTTTCTCTTGGTCATTCGTGACACTCTCTCTCTCTCTCTCTCTCTCTCATTCTCTCTCTCTCTCTCTCTCTCTCTCTCTCTCTCTCTCTCTCTCTCTCTCTCTCTCTCTTTCATGTTTTTTTTTCTTTTTTGTCCACTGATCAGTTAAAATATGTATTCTATAATGCATGTACTTTTTGTGTGTGGATGTATTCGTGTATTTGCTGGCAAGCAGTGTCTCTGTGTGTAAATGCATGTATGCAGAATTCAGGGCTTCCATTTTTCTGCTAATTTGCAGAGTGAAGAGAAACGCAAAATATTAAAAACTGGAATATCAACAAAAAAAAAAAAAAAAAAAAAGAAAAAGAAAAGGGGGAAAAAAAAAGGAAAAAAGTCCAGTGCAAAAAATTCAGGAGGGGGTGCACGGGGGGGGAGGAGAAGAAAAAGGGAGCCATGGTATCCATGGATGGAGGTTTGGCCGCATTGTTGGTATGCCGGTAGACGAAGAGCATCGCAAGATCCCATGTAAACCTCCACAGGCAGTCTCTCTTTCGTTTTCGCTGTGTGAAACAAAACGGCATCACGCTCCTGTTTCTGCATCAGCGGGGCACTGCTGAAGGGAAAGATATCGATAAAATCTGCCCGAAGCAGTAGTTCTGGCCATAAGAAAAGAAAAAGATACACCCACAGGTGCAGATGGGACCTGGAGAAGTACTGTCCTCAACTGCCGAACATACACCCAGGTGCAGATGGGACCTGGAGAAGTACTGTCCTCAACTGCCGAACAAGCTGGCCGGGAGCAATCCTGCACCCTCGAAAGTCTGTGCTGTGTTCACGTAGGTTACAGGCATGCGCAGGGCATACCATTCAGAAGTCAAGGGGCATAACTGCTCCCCCGGCAGATGCCATTATGCAATGGCAAGTGGATGTGACATGACAGAACCTCCATGGGAGTGTTCCCATGGGTGTGCAGGCTGTATGTCATGACTGCAGAGTCCATAGGTGAAAAACACCACTGTCAAGCAACTGCCGTGTGCTTTCAGCTGCCTGCTTGATGCTGTTCCACTGAGAGGTGATGACAGTACAACTCCAGACATGGCCAAGCTTTCGCCATGAGGTCTTTTGTACGCTCTGAAGAGAATCCCGGGTTACAGTCTTTCCCGCTGTCAACATGACTCTCCCTGCGGTCAGCGGGTCTTCCTTCCTGTCGCTGAGAGCCTTTCCCATAACGTAAAATCTCAAACTCGGCGCTCAGGATGCTCCTTGACTCCCGTTTAATGTATTATTATTATATTATTATGAATACTTTCTATATAGCGCCTATCCTCGGCTAGAGACCAAGGTCTAAGCGCTTTACAATCCACTCTCGTTCACACCACAGGCTGCCTATCTGGGTAGTGCCGACTGAAGAGCTGCCAGCTGGCGCTTCATTCAGTCATGTCCCATGTCATACAGTCAATATCGTTCACGCAGTTTCCTTACTTCCTTCATTCTTTCCATTTCTCATGCAGGGTGCATGCTATGTGTAATGTGTCATCCATACCAACGGCCAAACTGGCCTTCTCGTCCGAAAGTTGGTGATGGGATTTTACGTGTGTGCAAGATGTCAAGTCGGCGCTCTACCACTGAGCTATTCCGGCCCATGGAATGTTTGCTTTACGTCTGTGGGAACCTTGAAAATGGCTTTGAAAAGACCATTTTGTGTTCTTGTCCTTGCTTTTTTTTTTTTTTTTTCAATGTTTGTGTTTTTAAAATTTCATTTATATATATATATATATGTTTCTGACCTCAGCTCACGTCCGGCCCATGGCTCCTATGATGCAAAAGACGCTGAAGATGTTGAAGAAAATCCGCCACTGAGTGAGGGGACCGGCCGGCTGTCGTCATCGTTGTGCACTACAGTCATCCACCTGACATTGCTGTGGGGACCCATACAGACTCAGGGCACAGTGTTGAAGAGGACAGAAGAAGAAAAAAAAAAGGCCCGCATTGATGTGTCCCACCATTTCTCGTTCTTGTGATCACTGGTTTTGCCTGTATGTGTGCACTGGAGTAATGAAAATGGTTTGTGACAGTGGTGCTGAAGACAGTGAACGAACTGGTTTGAAAACCAGGCTTTTCTATCTGTTGTTAGGGGAAACGGCTTCTAACAGTGACGACAAAACCCTTTGGTGGAGATGGTAAGAAGACGAAGACTTTTTGCCTGGCTGTTTACACAGTGCCATTGAAAATAGACTAGACGCTGCATCCCAAAACACTTTGGCCGTATTTTGAATATTTCAGCACACTTGCAGAAATGACTAAACCGTGCAAACCAGCTATGTTTTCTGTGTTTACTTTTCAGAATGTGTAAACAGATCTTGCATGAGTGCAGCTTTCTGCTGAAAGAGCCCCAAATAAAGTCAGAGGACATCTCCTGTGTATTTACAAGGAGAAAGTCTGACAGATCCGCGTTACCATTTAGGGTAAAACTTTTTTTAGTCAGTTTGTGATGCAGATTGGTCCGATTTTACCATTTGCAGGTGAAATTCAGACGGGTTTCTATTTCTTCAAGTTTTGTTCGCGTTTCTCTTCTTTCAGGAACAAATTTTCTTTTTTTTTTTCTGATGGAATTTTTTTTCTTAATTGCACCTCATTTGCGGAATCAGTTACAAAGTCTGTAAATTTTTTTTTTCTGTGGAAGAAATTTTCAAAAATGAATTATCGTGTCTTCAGGTTATGGAATTTTTTTTGATGAAAAATTATTTTAAAACCAGATTCTGATGTTGCAGGTACATTGTTTTAGTACTTTAGTAAATTCTAACTTTGTTATTTCTTCCAGATCAATCATGCTAGTGGACAGTTTGCATATTTCACTTTTTAAGCATTCTCAGCTTCTGTGTAGTTTTCCATGGGAATCACAAGAATTTGTATCAAACACGACCAGACTTTGAATTGAGGGGATAAAGAGTTTTATGACGAAAGGGAAAAAACATGTTGGTCACTTTTGGTGTCACAAGAGAATTTTGAAGATGTTATGGATGATCCCCCTGTATCACAATGACTACTGTGATTGGCTTTCCATCATGACGATTGTGCGATTGTACAGCATAGCTGCCAACTCTTACAAATTTGGGGGGAAATTTCCCCGTTTTAGAAAGCATTTGTAAATCTTGAACTTAGTGGAAAACTGTGTAATTTCAATATTTTGTTTAAGACTGTTGAGTTTGGAGGCTCTTTTTTTTTTTTTTTTTTCAATAGAGCTGCTAAAAGATTCAGAATAAAACTCAACAACAATTTTATGTGAACGTTGGTAATAATACCAAGTGAGAAATGAATTTCCTTTTTTACCTGTCATTCACCACCTCAAGCAGCAAGGGGTTAAAAATTCAACTTCTTCACCCCACCCTAACCCCTACATCCTCCACCCTAACCCCTACATCCTCCACCCTAACCCTACATCCTCCACCCTAACCCCTACATCCTCCACCCTAACCCCTACATCCTCCACCCTAACCCCTACATCCTCCACCCTAACCCCTACATCCTCCACCCTAACCCCTACATCCTCCACCCTAACCCCTACATCCTCCACCCTAACCCCTACATCCTCCAATTCCCGAATTTTGACTGGAGAAGGTGGGCAGTTTATGTTATACTGTGTTTTTTTCCTCAGTCACAGTAACAGGACAGAAACTGTCCCTCTGTTACAGAGGATTGTGTGTGGATGGGTGTGTTTTTTTTCCCCACAACCTTTTGTCGTGGGCCAGAAGTATGTGGGTGTTCAGTGTAGTTCCTTTCTGTTAACAGGTGTGTATATGTATGTGATATCACATTAAGATTGTTGATAGTGTGAAGAGATCACAAACCAGTACAATTTTACGACAGGCTGACTCTTCAGATTGCCTGAATGGATTAATTATTCAAAAATTTGTCAAATTTGATTGAGCCAGTGGGGAAATGGTCCCACATTTTCATGTCAAACATACTTGACTGTGTGTTCTCCATCGGCTTCTCTCTTTTCATCCCTTCATCCCTGGGGGTGGGGTATTCTTTTATGCATGCTTTGGTATAGGAGATTTCGGTTTCAAGTCATTTGAAAGATTTTTAGGAGGAGGGTGGGTGGTGGTGGTGTGGGGGGGGGGGGGGGGGGTGTCAAAGTCTGCGCAGATGTTGAAAATCTTCTGTAGTGTGACTTCCTCAAACAGGGAGGGCACCCAAGACTATGACTGAAGACAACAGTGTGTGATCCAGGAGGTCAGGCAGGCACTTACCATGTGGTGTTTCAGGACTTCTGTCACAAATTATCTTTTTTTTCCGTGACAGGTCATGTCTAGGTGACGGCTAGGCAGGTTGTTGCCGTGGGCCAGCCGTGTGTAGGTGACTGCAGTATGAACAAAAGGAAACGCATGTTTTTCTTTTCTACCAGTTAACGGATGCAGTCATGTTTCATTCTTCTTAGTTGTAAGTGCCAGGTCATCGAAAATGTTATGCTTATCAAAAAAAAAAAAAAGAAGAAGTGAGAGAGATGGTATTTTTGAGGCAAAGAGCTTAAAGTAGGAATGTTTGTAAATGAGTAGGGCAGTCAAACTTCGTGTTGTTTATGTCCCAACAGTGTTTTGGTATTAGCTAAGAAGGAACTCAGAAGCATACTGAATGAACATTTGTTCATGTTTTACCCTTTCTGTTTATACATAACAAGAGGATTTTACATTTGTATTAACTCACTTGGGACGGACAGTTCTGTCCCTTGTTTTTTTCCCTTGTAGATGGGCCATTTGTTACGGATAGTAAAAAAAAAAAAAAAAAATCACTAAAAATACAAAACAAGAGATAACTCAAAGAAATTTTCAGAAAATGTTATTCATAAACTGTGTTAGTAGAATACAAAAGAATAAACTTCCCACTTTCATACGATTTCTTATGCTTGAGGGTGAAAAAATGTCCAGTTTTTTTTTCAGGTGCCAAAGAACACTCTTGCACAGAGTCAGTGGGTCCATAGCTTCACATTCAGCAGAAAAAGTCAGTAAACACACTAAATGAGTTGAAAAAATAGGTAGATACACTCTAAGAAATAAAATAAGATATATGAATCACATGCCTACTATGCACTAGCTAACTTGGAATAATGCAAAAATGGGGGCGCGGCACTCAGCTGACACTCGAAGGCCAGAAGTACCAGAAAAAGGAGGCACTGTCGGAAAAAAACTCAAATCTTTGTGCCAGTCACGTAAAGGAAAGCCAGTGAGCTCTTGTTCACTGAAATCCCCAGTCTTTTGCTACATGCGAAACGCCCTGCTTGCGTGGCGAAGTGGCCCACCTTCACCTTCATCATCACTGAGCTCCACAGAGACGAGTCAGTGTCAATTTCCTCTTCTCCTCGAAATTCTTCACAGGAATCACTTTCATCAGCTTCGTCATCCTCTTCTTCAGTGTCTGAACCTTCCGTTTGTAGCATTTCAATAACTTCAGGAATGCTAAAACGTTGCCGACGGGCTCAACTTTGCTCCGACACATTCGCTGAAAAACTTGTTTGAGACGCCATGTTTCTTTGCAGATTAGTAAGTCATGTGGGTTGGTCTGGTCAATCAGCCACTGAGGCGAAGTGGGTGATGGTGTGCTGCGAAACCACTGTGCAGTGTGAACGAAGGAATGCTGTTGATACTATCTATATCTTGTTGCCGTGTACTGATCACGCTGCCACCGCATGAAAAATTGGTGAAGGCCAAAACCTTGATAGTGTTCGTTAGTACTGAAGCGTTACGTCATTGGAAAATGCTATAGCGTCTGTTCGTGACAAGAGAGGAGTAAAGATGAAATTAATATATCCATTCTCACCAGGGAAAACAACTCATTAAGTGGCATTTGTCGCAAAAAAAATTATAGAGAGGTTCAATGATAGCTGATTAACACATCTCAGACAAATTTTTTTTTTTTTCTTTAATTCATGTGATATGTGTTGTGATATGTCTGCCATTCTCATGATATGATGACAGCATGAGTGTGGTGTAATGTTTTGGACATTATCAGCTGCCTAGTGCGCAGTTTGGGCGTTGTGCTGTGATCTTCAGGATGTCATGTCATTCTTTTTATGTGCTCTTTCTGTGATGAATAGTCTTTGCCATCCAGTCTTTGGATGTTACCTCTGGCTGCTCCGTGAGTAGTCAGTTCAGATGGTATTTTGCATCAGGGTTTTATCCCCAAGAATCATGGATGTGTGTATGTATGTTTTCATGTGTTGTCGGTGTGTTTTCATGTTTGTGTATGTGCGTTTTCATGTGGGTGTAAGTGTTTTCATGTGTGTGTGTGTGTGCATTCTGAATTGAGATTGAAGCAAAAAATGTCGCCAAAGGACAGTAACTGTTGTTTATTTATAAATCACTGTCTTTCCTCAACAGTATTAGGGTGCTTGATATATATAGAATGTTCATCTTTGTTTAGTGTGTGTGTTTGTGCATATACAGACTCAGGCATGTTTGTGGTATGTCTGTGATTGCATTTAATGATAGATCAACAGGATCAAAGATAAGTGTCTAAAGGATCAAAGATAAGTGTCTACAAATTTTTCAAGTAGAGTTCAGTTGCACGTATCAAAGGCGTTCACCACTTTCGTCGATCTGATTGGCTCTCTTTATACCTCCTGTTCACTGGTTGGCTGGCTGTTGTACTTCACTGCTTATAGTGTTGAATTGTGAAGTTTGAACCTCACACACATGGGCATAAAACATTAAAAGCTATGTGCAGGCAGCAGGGCAACCTAGCCAAACTGCTGATAACAACGAGATAGCAGACATATTTCCCTGGAGGGGCGGCCCAGCTGGTTGAACAAATCCCGTGCAGTTCATGGGGACTGTGTTAACTGGAAGTGCTTGGTACCCTCCATAAGGGAATGGGGTGTTGTCTGTCCTTTGCGGGCAAAGAAGATCACGACTTCTGCTATCACTGGGTGGTGGTGTGTGTACGGAGATGGCTGAACCAGCTGATCATCACATTGAATAGTTAGTTGCAGTGTGCACAGGGCAGATGTGGAGACCAGCCAGGCTGAACTGCGGAGCTTGCACAGTTTTTTCGGAAGCTGACATGTTTTGAGGTTTGATGTCAGTAGATTCTTACCATGCTAACTCTCTGTGATGGTGTGAGCAGGTGTGACATTCTGAGTCTGTCGGCCAGCGTTTGCCTTAGGACAATCTCCCATCAAAGCGGGAGAGAAGAGATGTCCAGCAG
>JADBJO010001850.1:297500-345000 GCA_016801955.1 Conus betulinus
TTTGTTTTTTTTAAGTCCATGCTTACAACAAAGCATTTTACTGGGCAGTTTCTGGGATCAAAGGGTCAGGCAGAGCGTATCGCCTCTCCAAGTATTCCACAGCAGGCTGGATGTATTTGTGCATCCATAACCCACAGAGCACTGACATTGCTTGATGGATCTACCACTGATCCCAATGGGATGCACTGACGTGTATATCCGATTGTGTTCGTGTATATATTCGCTGAGCATGAATCACATCCACTGGTAGATCGATCTGTATGTATGTTGCCCTGGGAGACAGGGAAAATCCCATTCCACACTTGACCTTGCTTAGCAGTCAGCAGGTGCTGTTGGGTTCAGTTGAACAGTTTAATAATAATAATAATAATAATGATAATGATAATAATAATAATAATAATAATAATAATAATAAAAATCATCAGAATAATGATATTTTTTTTCAATTTGAAAACGATGATTTTTCAGTTTAATAATAACAAAGGCCAGTTTGGCCATTGGTATGGATGACACGTTACATATAGCATGCACCCTGCGTGCAAAATGGAAAGAATGAAGGAAGTAAGAGAACTGAGTGAACGATATTGACTGGATGGCGTGGGAAACGACTGAATGAAATGTCAGCTGGCAGGTCTTCAATCGGCACTACTCAGGTAGGCAGCCTGTTGTGTAAACGAGTGTGGGATTGTAAAGCTCTTAGAGCTTGGTCTCTAGCCGAGGATAGGCGCTATATAAGTATTCATAATAATAATGATGATAACCCAGTAGCTATTCCTAAAATTCAGTAGATGTAGAGAGAGGAGGCGCTCAGCATTTCACCTCGTTTCTTTACTAATGTTCTTCCGAGTTAGACGGTCGGCTGCACACCAAAAGTTAACGCTCTAAGGCCTCGTTTGAAGGAGTCGAGTATTTATAGGCAGGCACAATTCAATTGTTTTGAGAATTTTATTGTGTCTGAAAGTTGATTCACCGTCTTTTCTCTCATTTGCCCTTCCCATTAAGGTACATGCCACGTTGTTCCAAGCAGACAGATGAAAAAGAATTGAATGTAACTATTTTCGGGAGAGTACATGGCGCAAAGCTCGGGTCATCGGTGAGTGTGAACGGCTGAAATGAGACCTCAGGTAAGGAGCAGTTTCTGTATTTTTCGTTTGTGTATGATGTCATCGATAGAGTTCCCTACGAATAAATGATATGATGTTGTTGGGGATGGGGGTATGGGCAGTTTGTTCATTTTATCTGTTGTCAGTTTTAAAATCAATCTCTGGCTCCAATTTATGCTACGCCTCAAAATCCTACATGTGTTGTGTAGTGATGTGGTGCGAAATTCTAATTGTGGCGTGTGGCCGGTCCCGTTTGCTCACAAAGGACAAAAGACCGGGCACTTTGAAGTAGAGGCTGGGCTGACGCCTCAAGCACTCACGTATTGCAGCTCAATTCTTATTGTCTGCTGCAATGCGAGATTGGTCTCACACGCAGGCTTTTACCCGACGACGCGTGAACCGTCATGTACGTGCTTCTGACCTGACAAAGTGATATTGCTGCTAAACGTAATGGGCGAAGCAGGGTGAATAAACATCCAATAGAATGCCAGTCAGTCCAACAGGGAAGTGGTCAGTGCCTTCAATGTGGAACTCAACAAGCGACAGGCAAAGATGCGGATCCTTTCTATCAATTTATTTGTATTGTGTTTGAATGTTTGAATTACTCGACTACTGCACTTATCTTATTTCTTTTCTTTTTTTTTTTTTTTTTTTTTTTTTTTTTTTTTGCTACAAGGGTTATACACTTTAATTCCTGAGACCAGAGGACCACACCATTCCGTATTCCAGAGCTGTCGAACTTGAACGATTTAAAGATGTTTTATTGAGGTATATGTCTCTGGTCTTAAACTGCATATGATTCGTGCTTATTTCTGATATGTCATAAGCCCCTTTGATTGTGCGAAGAACTGAAGTATTGAATAACAGACTGGGGTTTTGTACATTTTCTTTTTTTTTTTCTACTCATCGTACACTCAGACAGGAACCCCAGAGGCACTGACGAAGGCTGGTGTAGGGCGGAGGCCCTTCAGAGATCCATAGAGCTTTTCCCTCGTTGATGTGTTGGCAGGCTAGGTCTCTGCTCTTAACTTTGTATATGTGGAATAAACTTTTTTTTCTCCATTCCTCTCTATTGTTTTTGAGATCACTTTGGCGAATAAAAAAAAAAAAAAAAAAACAAACAAACAACAACAACAAACAAAAAACAGACCCCCCCCCCTCCAAAATCAACAACAACATCAAATCAAAGCAATCCCTAATTCTGTTTTTTTCTTTTTTTTCTCCTTCCTCCCCCATACGAAACATCAATTAATTGACAGTTTTACGAAACATGAAGGGAACGAAAGACTCGGAAATTAACTTGTCTGTTTTGAAATACATAAGAACTAAACGTTACTTGCACTTCGCGTTTTTTGTGCGTTTGAATTTAAGCCTGTCAGCTTTACAGTCTGCACACTGGATTTTATTCATTTTTTTTTTCTTTTCACTATTCATTCTCTCTCTCTCTCTCTCTGTCTCTCTCTCTCTCGTTACTTTTACAACAGGCCTTCTTGCTTTCCACTTTATATAATTTGTTCATGATTCATACTCACTGCTTAACCCCGATTAACTTCCTTTTTGTCTCTTAGCTCTGTTCATTCCTTCTTCCTTTTATTGTTAGTCCCCATATAAGATCTGTCTCTGTCACCCACTAACTCTTTGGTTTCCTCCTTGTTCCCCCCCCATCACCATACTCAACCCTGGTGAGTTCACTCATCCACCATTTTCTTCTCTTTTTCACTAAATGGTTGCTCTCTGGTTTATTATACTAAGGAATTACAGACATACTAACATACGATTTTGAATCAAGAGCAGTGAGTTGTATATGGACGCCGACGTTACTGATCTAAGAATACTGGTAAAATAATTCTAGCCTTTTCCAGAGACGTGTATGCCTTTTCCGTCTTCCACCTTACGTCATGTTAGCATGTGATTAGTTTCAGCCAATGAGCAAGAACCACCTAAAAAAACTAAGTTGCACAAACGTCGACTTTCACAATGGAATTAGGGCAATATAGTGCGTATCTTATACGGCAATTTTGTGTTGAAATTTTCGTTATATTACTATTTAAGAGATGAATCATAATAAAAGGATATAAAGAGTTGCTATGACTATGTCTGGTACAAATCAAGTGGTATCTATTTTTTTTTTCAATCAGAACAGTTTCGCGGATGAAAAATATCTCTGCGCAAATTGACGGACAACTGCGCATGTACACCAATCCTTCATAATGGCGTCTAAAATCTACGTTGGAAGTGAGCAGTAAGCTCGAGGCTGTACTTTTACAGCCCTTCCCGGGTTTTCAGGTGAACAGGTTTGCATCGCAGCGTTTGGATACATCTTGTCTGTCATTGAGAAGGCATAAAATCAAGGATTGTAGCAGAAGTGTCGCTGGAATTGGTCATTTTTATTCTGGCCATATAACCATCGCAAACAGGAAGCAGTTCATTTCATCATTTGTTGAAATTGCGACTTTCATAAGCAGCAACCTGAATTACACTAACCTGGGAAAGGGAGAGCTGAATTTGGAAGAGTAAGGGAGTTTTGAGACGGTACGGCACTGGAATTATATGACATCGAGTTGAGACAGAGACTGAGAGAAGGGAATCCGCGGCCTGTTTTAGGCTGTGATTCCTTTGTGCGTCGTACTTCAAGGAGTGGTGCCCCATGAGATAGCAACGCTTACTTGGTGAGGTCAGGTGATTCATCATGAGGACATGAAAAGGACTGTGTGCTAGCCGCAGGTTAGCAGACGTGTAGGTTTCTAAGGGAGGAAATTGTGCTTATTTTTTCCACATCATCATGCTCAACTAGGACTTCCGACGGTGACATCAGTCTTCAGTGTTAGAACTTTTGGGGTGGATCTGTAACCCAGGTCAACGTAAACACCAGAATCAACATGAATACTCCGTGGATTTTTTGTTAGCAAACCTGAAGAATCTCAGAAATAGCCTTATGTAGGTATTTTAACTAAGTGTAACTTTGCTGCTATTTCATGCAAATCAAGTGATGCTGAAGTTATCCCTGGTTGAGTTAAACCACCTGCTGTCAAACATGAACATGTACATGGTGAACTTGTATAACATGTGCAATTGCTAAATGTATTTGTAATTTGTTAACATATCAGTTTCATTTCAACGTGCAATAATGGCGTATCACAATTATATCCCATTCCACCCTGTGCCCCCTTACCCTGGTGAAATCTCTGAAGGTGGCAGCTATGCACCCAGTCTCCTACTCGTCTTAGACATGTGTGCTTCTTCGAAAGACTGTTGTTGTTGTGAGCCTGCCACTGGAAATGATTGTTCATGTGTCTGTGAGGCTGTGTTTCCAAGGTTTCGGTGCTAACACAGATTTGAGTGCTGGCAGTGGAAGAGTGCTGGCTTGAAATCCGTATGAGATTGAATAAGTGATGTGTGTGAGTTAACCGTCTTTGAATTTGGTGCTATTCTGATTCCACTGACCTGAAAAGTGTGTAGTCGCCAGTTAGCTGAGATTCAATCGGCTTTTGAATGTTAGTGAGTGTGTGTACTTGCGTGAAACACAGGCCAGTGTAGGTGCTGTTTGACTTTTGACTTCTGAACAGATCCATCAGCAAGGGTCTGACCCTTGCCTTTTCTCAGAAAATCCACTTTTCAACTCTTCGACCTCTTTGGGGGTTTGATGAGTTGCACAGGAAGTAGGCCCAGACTGTTCATAAGTCATGGGCCGAAAAAGAAAATACATCCAGAACCTGATCCACATTTAGGGAATTTAACTCCTATGTCCAGACAGATACGTTACCGTCCTTTACACGACCTGACCCCAAGAAAGATGATGTGCTTAAACTGGGGAAATATATTCTCTTCAAACAGAATGAGAAGTTGAAAACGTACCAGGCCATAGACACCACCACGCAGGAGGATCTTACTTGTAAGGTGAGTGGACATCTTAATTAATTTTGTAAACTAATTTGTGTGTGTGTGTGTGTGTGAGATCTTTTTTTTCAGTGTTCAGTGTGTGTGATTTGTGTGTGTGTGTGTGTGTGTGTGTGTGTGTGTGTGTTGCTGTACTTTATGTGCTTGTCTTACAGAACACTAGTTTGCAGGTAACTTCCCACATTTTGTATCACTCTTGTTGTGGGGTTTTCTCAAGTTTGATTCAGTTTCGTAAGTTTGAATATTGATTCAGTTTTTGGCATCATATGGACATTTTAGGAGGGCTAATGGTGTTTAGGGTGGCTGGTGATGTGTGGTGGTGATGGTGAAGGGTAAGGGGCTGTAGGCTAAGAAGGATTATGGTAAGGGGACTGAATAGTTGGAAACATTCAGTGCAGTCTGGGAAAGCATCTGGAGAAGCAGAGAGAGAGAGAGAGAGAGAGAGAGAGAGAGAGAGAGAGAGAGAGATCTTCAAATTTAACTTTGCAAGAGTTTTGTTTGAGTTTTAGAACCGATTTTCATAGTCTAACATCAAGTAACATGCTAGGAGAGAAATGAAAAAGACCTTTCGATTTCCCCCTCCCCACTCCACCTCTTCCCCATCTCCCTTTTGCTATCCCAACCATGTCTTAATCTTCAAAAGGGGAGGAAAGACTTCATTATTAAATTTCAAGTATATATATGTGAAGAAGAGTCTACATAACGAAAGGCACCCGGTTTAGAGTGACGTAACTATAGGGTTTAGATCTGCAGAATAGTAAATTCTTGTCAAAAAGAAATTGGCAAAGAAATTGAAAGTTAGATTTGAAGTGTAGTCTCTTGAGAAGCTAAGCAGTAGAGACATGTACTTTCGTTTCGCAGACTTGAAGTGTAGTCTCTGAGAAGCTAAGCAGTAGAGACATGTACTTTTGTTTCGCCTTGATTAATGGGAATTGTATTTTCTATTTTTAGCATATGACACGTTCTCTCCTTTCTTCACCTGATCTGTTACGTCAGCGGTCAGTCTCATGAACAGCTGAACGCAGACCTATTGACTGTACAGTTTTTCATGGGATGGATATATCGATAAACCGTGTGGTTTTCCATCATGGGATTTGCACTTCCTGGTGTTCAGAGTAAAATGAGAGTTTCTTTTTCCATAATTTAAGTTTCTGACTTTGGTTGTTCTCTGTTAGGAAACCACAGCAGGAAGTATGATAGTTTCAGAACTTGTTGTTAAACACTCACATTATAATATAATCATGATAATGTGAATTTTAAATGCACAGTGACTCTGTCTTTTTGTCTACAGGTTTCTCTCTGTCTCTGTCTCTCACATTCTCTATCTCTCTTGTTCTCTTTCTCTCTCTTCTGACACGGTCTCTCTCACTTTCTTTTTGTCAGTCTGTCTGTCCCTCTCTCACTTGCACACTCACACACACACACACACACACACACACACACACACACACACACACACACACACACACACACACTCACACACACACATTGACACACACATGCGCACTCGCGTATACATGCGAGTGTGCATACATGCAACACACATGCACATGAATACAGTCATGCACAGTGATTATCCTCTTGTAATTAATCTCTCCACTTCTCATCCCTTCCCCATTCATCACCAGTGTCCCCCCTCCCTCCCTCCCACCATACCCACAAGCTCCCACATGTATCAATTGAAACACACCAGATAGTGAGATACTGTGACAGTGACACCCACTCCCTCATTGTACTGCATACAAGGTGCACAGGTGGAAAAGATGTCAAGTACATGATGTTTTGTTTGACTGTTTTTAGTGTGTGTGTGGCCACTGTGTGTGTGTGTGTGTGTGTGTGTGTGTGTGTGTGTGTGTGTGTGTGTGTGCGCACTTTCATAAAGGGCAAAGTAGGTTCATGGATTATCTGTATCATAATTCATTTACTGCAAAGACATTTGTTTGACACCCCCCCCCCCCCCCCCCCCCCCTTCCTCCTGCACCCCCATTTTTGTGAAATCTAAATGCATATTTTAAATGGATGATTCAGTATATGTTTCATACTTCACCATCTATAGACTTTTGGGGCAATTTTGTAAACTATTTTCAATTCTTTCCCATACATTTCACAGGCACTTCGGCACAAATTTAGCCAATTTTATTAAATGAAAAGCCAAGTGAAATCACCTGCAAGTGTCGCTTGGCGCACAAGTGACAGGTGCCAGTCATAATTATTCCCGAGATTTAAAGAGATGGAAGTCTGTTATGGTGCCAAGCTAATTTCGTTCTGACAATTATTTCTGTCTGTTTGCCATGGCGGACGATGGATTTTTGGTTTGATGGGGAAAGGTGTAATGGAATGTGGTCCATTTGGTATAGTCTCTTCCAGCTGAGGCAATAGTTACAGATGGTGCAGTCACCCATGACAGTCAATCTAAGCCATAACTGAGGTGTCATAACCCCCTCCCCCTCCCCCTAACTTCCTAATCCACCTTCCGAGTGTCCGAGTCAGTGAGTGGGTTTTTGCGTGCACGCCTGGTGGTTGTGTTGCTTGTGCGTGCAGGCCATGTTGATGTGTGTGCGTGCGTGCGTGCGGGTGTCTGAGAGCGTGGGTGTTTGGTCGTGCATGAGCGCATGTGTGCACGCGGTCTTGCGCGGATGCGCGTGTGCTCGTGTGTATGTGTGTGTGTGTGTGTGTCTGTGTTGTTGGTAATGTAAAGTGCTTGGAGCCCTATTTTTAGAGAATAGGCGCTTTATAAATCAACATTATTATTATTGTTATTATTTTTATTACTGGAGACAAAGACTGGAGCAGTCAGTGTTGCTGTAGTGCTACCCCCCCCCCCCCCCCCCCCCCCCCCCCCCCCCCCCAAGCCTATTTAGTATTAATTCCGTTTCTGGAGCCTACTCTATGTCCCTATGCATGTCTTATGCTGTTGTCCATGAAAAGAAATTCTTTTTTACTGAGCACTTGATTCTGATGCATACACCATTGCTTTTTTAATCTTTAGTATTGTCTGATATCATTAGTTCCACTCCCAGTATACAGAGTTCTTGTCTTGTGTGTATTCGGATTGTTTTGAAACCATCAGGCATCTCACTGTTTACATTCTGTTCCTCAACTGGTTGGTAGGATAATGATCATTGGTAATTCTGTTTACCATGCTACTTAAGAATAAGAGGTTGTATTTTGTGTCTTTTCAGGCACTGTCTTGTCACAAGAAATGACAGTTAATTGGCTGAACTGGGTGGGATCTATCACATTCCCTTAACTCCATAACTAGTCCATTCCATCTCCATTATCCTCATCAGTCTGTCATAGTTATACTGTGACCAGGATCACTGTTCTGTGCCTGTTGCCCAGATTCTCCTCATATTCTTTACACTTCTTTAGTTCTTAGTAATCTTACTATTTCAGTCTTTCTGAATTGTATTTTCAGTAAAATATTTCAACTGAAATCTCTGCTCAGAATGCTCAGAATGAGTGTAGACAGGATGGTTGCTACTGCTACTACTAGTACTAGTGCTAAACCTGAAAAATAGGAAAGAGTACTCTGTGCCATGATTCAGACTGAGCTACTCAGATAGTCCTAAGACTGAGAGATAAACCAAGACTGGTTGTTTTGTTTAAAATTTTAAAGAAAAAAAAAGGAAAAAAAAGAGAAGAAAAGAAATGTTTGTTCTTCAGAGTTTGATAGAATGATTGACATGTAAAACTGTACACTGCAGGTTTGTGTTCTTTAAAACTGCCTTATCTGTTGCCAGGCGGGGCTTATGTTATGCAGTGGTAGAGCGAAGGCCTGACCCACCCATTTAATGATTGACGGGGCTTATTCTGAGCAAACACTCAGTTAGTCCTAGTTGTTCACTCTTGCCGTCTGTGTGGCAGGGTCAGTATGAGGTTAAACATTTGAGAATGTGCAGTCGCACACATTCATACTGAGGCTATTGAACAGTGTGCAGAATGAGACTTCGAGTTTGCATTGTACTTGGTCTTTCAGTCACCTGACACCATACTGTTGTATGTCACTCACAGATGAGCTGACATCAGGGCTGCAGTTGACACACTTTTTTCAACAGCAAGATGCAAGCACACACAGACTGTATACACAAATTGTTTTTGAAATTGAGTACATGTATTTCAGGGATCAGTCAACTCTTTAGAAATTGAAAAATAGCACATTCGCTCTGTCACTTGAATCAACTGTTTATTAATATTGTACATGGAGTGCATAAATCGCAGCAGGTCAAACTCAAAGTTTGCTGCACAAACCCACTTACCATTTATGGGTTTTCCCTAGTCATTGTGAAATCACAAGAGATGCTGCTTTTTTTTTCTTCTGACACATCAAGTTCAAATCTGTAAATTTATACATGTATAAGAACCCCTGCACCCAGTGCATCTCACACATGTATGTACACATATGGTCAGCTCCATAGTACATTTTGGCAGCACCTTGTCCGTCAGCTCGTTTGATGCAGCCTGGACCCAGTGACCCACACATGGACTGCAAACAGAACATGCCAGGATCTGGTTAACATCAGAATTGAATAGGGATAGCAAAAAGGAGTACTGGGAAAATAAAAGTGGATCAACTACACATGCTTAAACTTCCACTACTTAGTTTTACTGAAACATTAACCAGGACTGAAGACATCACAGATGAAAAGAAAGCAACATAATTTAACAGTAATGTACTGCAGTACAAACATTCAGGCAATTGGCTAGAATCGTGTTCCTCAAAGCACTTGAAGGTTAAACAAAAAAAGGCTGGCAAATTTCAAGAAGTCTTGAAGTATGATTTAAGAAAAACAAACAAAAAAAACCTGAAAAGACTGAAATTGTTCATGTCTCTTCTCTACTGACTTTTATTATTTCGCATATATTTAACATAAAAAATAAATGCATCAAAAAATCATAAACCAAATGATCATGTACTTTATTATTATTTTTTATTGTTGTACCTCAAATCCTGTCCCTCATGAGCATCAGCATGACGCTTGCATAGATCAGCACAAGCTGCAACCTGGACAGAGGCAAGAAGTGGGTCCTCAGCATCTGTGATGTGGGCATATGCGTTGACATGCTTTCCAGCGGCCACATTGGTGCCTGCATCAGCATGGACATTGGTGACAATGCAGACAGCTGCAGAAACGTCCTCAGCATCAGTGGCATAAGTGTTTTTTCATACAATTTATAAGTCTATTGAATTTGTCGTATTTTTGCCAGTCGTGAGAGCTAAGTTTGTCAATATCATATATGGATGAGGAGGTCTGTAATTGTATGCTTGGGAAAAGGGGGGGGGGGGGGGGGGAATTGTTAATTACAATTATACATGTATGTATTCATTGTGCTTGTGTCTTGTCAGTAAATGTCAGCTGAAAGGCCACTTTAAATATGGGCAATTAGTGATTCCTGGTTCTTTATTGTATGACAAAGCACCAGTTGGTTAATGTAGCAGGCAGAATGAATGTATTTTTCAGTCTTTTTTTTTTTTTTTTAACAACATTCTGTTTATTTAACAAGTTTCATCTTGGATTTATTTTGGCAAAGCAGTCATGCCCACTGATCTTACAGCTCTTAAATTTTTCACACCTGATTTTTGATGATCAAGAGATTGGTTATCCTTTAAAGTAAAGGCTTGTCACCCCAGTGTATCATTTACAACTTATATTGTAAGGTTTATTAGAACCTGTTTTATATAAATAACAAAAACCTGTGCATTTTACATGACTATCTTAGTATCTATTTTTGCTTCCTCTAGAAATTGACTTGTGCCCAGAATCTTTGTTTCCATAGTAAATTTATTGAAGTTTGTCTGGACTCTTCAAAAACTATACATATGAGGTGTTCGAGGTTTAAATCCAAGTATCAGTTCTTAACTTCATCTAGACTGTGTCTAAAGTCTGTGAGCCAAGTCACCAACCTGTTGCATTTAACCTGCACCCCACCCATGTGCTGTTCCCTTTCCCGCTGAGATACAGGGTTGCAGGCTGAACATCCTGCTGGAATAAGCAAGACCACACAAGTTTTATGTTGAAGTCCAAAAAAAAAAAGGCCAAATTTTCCGTATCTGAGGTGTAGAAACCCTTCCGCTTCACAGGGCTTGGCCTTCCTGACCTCCAACAAGAGACTCAGATCCCCGGCCTTCTTGCTTTTCATTTTTCCCTGGCTTTACCCATGGGTATAAAATTAAAGTGTAAAAATTATTAAAAAAAAAAAAAATGGTCATACTCATAAAGAAAGACAAACCAACAATCAACTGTAGAAGTAGAACAATAAAATAAAACAATTAAATTAAGCAGTTTAAGCCCCCCTCCTTTCCCCCCCCCCCCCCTTACACCCCCCCCCCCCCCCCCTTCCCCCCATAGCTAGCTCTTTACTCATTCTGATTCCCCCTAAGCTGGTCTGCACGCTGTTCCAGAGCCAGTATGTCTGCAAGGAACTGTCGTCATGATGCTCACAATGAGAGGAGCACAGGTCTGCTCTGCAGCAGATCTCGTCCAGGTGATGTTTGGTGATGTGACAGTCATGCCTGTTGTGTGTGGGCAGGTGCTCCCCGTGGACAATTACCGTGATTCCCTCTCACCCTACTGGCAGGTAGACGACCATGAGCATGTAGCCGCTACGCGTGAGATTGTGCTGGGTCAGACCAAGGTCTACGTCTTCTTCCCCAAGAGCTATGGCGACCTGCACTCTTACGTACGCCAGAAGAAGCGCTTGCGTGAAGATGAGGCAAGCCGCCTGTTCCGGCAGATTGTTTCGGCCATATGTCATTGCCATGACAACGGGATCATCCTGCGGGACTTGAAGCTACGCAAGTTTGTCTTTGAGGATGCGGAAAGGTGATGCTTAACATGATCAGTGTGTGTAGTCGTATGATTTTTCTGATGTTTATTTAGTTGAAAAATAGAAAAATATATGCTAAAAGATGATTTTTAAAAAAGGGATTGATAGATTCGAGTTTGTTTGATGCTGTGGTCTGATATACACTAGACCTGTGGTGTTAATCATTTCTTTTTGTCAAGAACCAACCTGCAGAGCTGTGGAAAAGCTGGAGGACATGGTGGTGGTGATCATGTTTTCTGTGTTATGTGATAATGGGTTGTACTTGTTTTGAAATGCTGTTTGTCAGTCATTTTCTGTTGTGTTGTGGCAACGAGGTGGTAGTGTTTGTACTAGCTGTATTTTGTGACTCTAGGATTAAAATCCTTTGTCTTTCTGGAGATCTTTGCTCCTAGGTATTCTTACATGCCTTAGTGTAATTTAGCCCCTCTGCTGTTTACACTTGGTCATAGGCTATGAAAAACAGGCCAGTGGACAAGTTGTGTAGATACAGCTAAGGCAAAAGTCATGGTGTATGCACTGTTCTCGCCAAGCATTCGCTGATTTCAGTGGTTGAAGGAAATTCAAGCTTTCCACATGGCCCCTACCTCCTCTCTCTCTCCCCCACCTCGCCCCCTCTCCACATGGGTATTATCGCCTTTCAGCCCATCCCATGTCATGACAGTTGAAGAGAAACATCTACAGATCATGTTCAGATGACTGTCAGTGTAGACTTGGCTCCACTGCAAAAAACATGTCCACTTCATGTTTGCATTTGGTTAAGAGAGCTGTGGTCAGACGTTGTTCACCTTGATGTAGAACTGGGCATCTGTTATGCCCAGAATTTGGAAAGGATGCCTAGATGTGCCGTCAGAGGGTCCCATGGATGCATGTTCTCCTGCTCTCAGACTGCCATCCAATTCTCTGCTGCTTGCGCAAAAACTATTTTTTTTTTTTTGATCACTTCACGACTGCTGTCAAAGGCGAAAAAACCGCCGTTTCCAAGAAGTGGTTGCTGCTGTCATGTTTGCTAAGCTTACGCTTTGTTGGTCATACAACAAAGGAAGTGAAGTGCTGCTTCCTTTTCTCTCTTTGGTACTACCATTCATTATATTCAGTAAAGGTGTAAACTAACATAGTTGACAGCAAGTTGCACAGCAGACATATAGATTCCTTGTAAAACAGTCTCAAGATGTCTTTATGGCAGTGGTTTACAAGAAAAAAAAAAAAATCTGCTTGCAAAGTCAAAGAGACTGTCAAATTTTCAAAGATTGAGGCAGATTTGCAAAGTGAAACAGCAGCTTTGAGCAGCAGCATACACCAGTTTCAAATCCAAGAGCATTTAAACAGCAGAAACTGTCACTGACTGGTCTTCAGATTCGTCTTCAACCTTGTCCAGAGGATTTTTTAAGGGAAAAAAGGTAAGAAACAAAACTGTTGCAACGGTTAGTGGAACATTGCTGGTGCAGATTGATCGACATATGCAGTATGGATCATTTCTGTTTGTTATGACATGTATGTACTATGGATCGTTTCTGTTTGTTATGACATGTATGCAGTATGGATCGTTTCTGTTTGTTATGACATGTATGTACTATGGATCGTTTCTGTTCGTTATGACATGTATGTACTATGGATCGTTTCTGTTCGTTATGACATGTATGTAGTATGGATCGTTTCTGTTTGTTATGAAATGTATGCAGTATGGATCGTTTCTGTTTGTCATGAAATGTATGCAGTATGGATCATTTCTGTTTGTTATGACATGTATGCAGTGTGGATCATTTGTTTGTTACGACATGTATGTAGTATGAATCGTTCCTGTTTATGAAATGTATGCAGTGTGGATCGTTTGTTTGTTATGACATGTATGCAGTGTGGATCATTTGTTTGTTATGACATGTACGCGGTATGGATCGTTTGTTTTTTTATGACATGCATGTAGTCTGAATTGTTGGTTGGTTATGACATGTATACATGTAGTGTGGATCGCTTGTGTGTGTGTGTGTGTGTGTGTGTGTGTGTGTGTGTGTGTGTGTTTTGACTTGCGGTAGGGCTTCCCTTTTGGTGCATTTTCAAAAAAAAGTGTAGTGAAGTTGCCGAATACAACTTTGTAATTTTCTGATTGAGTGTGGAAACATTCAGCAGAATGAGTGCATGTTGGAGGTTTGTTAGCATATTCTGTCAGTGTAGTATGCATCCATTTTGACAAGTAATGGGAGTCGTTGAAAGTTACCAAACCTGAGCACAATCTGTTTGAAATGTGCTGTGCTCAGTCATGGAATAGCAAAAAAGTGATGCTTTTACTGATACAAGGCGAAAGTTTATATAAAAACCGGAAGTTGATCAGTAAAAACCAGCATATGCCAGTCTAACAGAACTTCTGAACAGAGGTCATTTTTCATTAGTATTCCTTTGTGTATCATCACTGTTGTAAGAAGTATTTCAAGGGAATTCACTTTTAAACACACATACACACACACACACACACACACACACACACACACACACACACTGCTGAAAAAAAACTCGAAACTGAAAAAAGGCAGGGTGAACAAATATTGTCAGTTTCATGAAACCAGATGTTCTGTTATAAGACCATGGCAATGCCTCTGACAAGGTGTCTACCATGGCTGCAAGTTAAAAAAAAAAAAAGAAAAAGAAAAAAAAACCATTGTGAGGAATCCAGCCAAAGAACTTGGCTTAATGAAGGCAGAACACGTGAGACAACAAGTCGATTTGTTGAGTCTGTATAGTTGTCAGTAAACTTAAGTCTGCTGCTAAGTCCAGATGAGTTCGTCAACAGGTCATGAATGTTTCAACATTCAGCAGTAAGAAGCTTCTAGTTGCATTTAAAAGACCTGAAACTTTGAAAAAATTAAATTGACAGAAAAAGTTAAACTGATACAAAGAAAAAAAAAAAAATGAAGGAAAAGACCTCAGGAGATAAGGTATTCTCTGAAAAAACAAAAGTGTGGGGAGAACTGTTTGCAGTGTTGGAGTTTCCTGGTTTTTTTTTGTCATGTAGTGTTTATCTTTTTCCCCATGTCTCATTGTCTGTGTCATGCTGCTTATTCTGGTTTCCATCCACAGCCACACCTGTACTTATCCTGCCCACTGCCCCGGCACTGTCAATCCACAGGGAGCAGTTGGTGTCAAGCCATCATGAGGTGACCTACCAGAGTAGACGCTGCACTGCTGCCGAGTCACCTCAGTGATGTTCAGTGATGCTTTTCCTGACTGTTGATCATTTCTGTTGTCACAGAACCAACCTGCAGCTGGAAGGGCTAGAGGATGCCGTGGTGCTGTCGGAAAATGACCAGGACGTCTTGAAGGATAAACATGGCTGCCCGGCCTACGTCAGTCCCCGAGATCCTGTCGGCCAGTGAGGCGGGCTACTCTGGGAAAGCAGCGGACGTGTGGAGCCTGGGCGTGATGCTGTTCACCATGCTGGTGGGTCGCTACCCCTTCCATGACTCCCAGCCCCTCGCTCTCTTCGGCAAGATCCGGCGTGGCCAATTCCACATCCCTGACTCCTTGTCGCCCAAGGCTCGTTGTCTGATCCGATGCTTGCTGAGACGGGACCCTGCTGAGAGGTTGACCACCGGGGAGATCCTCTCTCACCCCTGGTTCCAGTCTGTCCCTTCCTTGCGACGTCTTCCCAACAACCAACATTCCAAGCTGCAGGTCGTGCCGGATACAGGCTTTCTGTCATCAAAGGACCGCGGTCTGGATAGTTAGGTGTTCATTGTCATTCTCATCTTCTTGGTCGGTGTCTTTCCTCATCGGCGTCCATTTACCATGTTGTGGTGTCTGCATCGACATCTTTTCTTATTTGTGTCTCCGGGACTTTTTTCTTGTCATGAATGATAGGACTTGGCAAATTTCTGCATAGAAACTCTTATCATGGGGAAACATTGCTGGACGTTTTTTGTGTCTGAATCGACTCTTTTTTTTGTTTATATAGAGCTAGGCCTTTATTTCAGTTTGGGTATTATCTGTGGAATCAAAATGCGGTTTGAAGTGAAATTTCTTCTAGTGGGGTGAAACTTATTTTAAAGCATTTTTGAGGAATAGAGCGCAGGATAAGAGCACATTTACTTTTTCTTTGCAGTAGCAGGCATTTCATTACATTGGCAGCTGTTGGAAGTGATAAGGTTGTCGGATGTGGGAGTAGCAGGTGCCTCATCATCAGTTCCTTATGGGAGGATGTTTGAGTGAGTGACCAGCATCTCTGCACATAGTGTTCGACCTCTTTGTTTCCACCGAAGTTTATCATCCAGACCTCTGTACCTGATCAAACACTCCTAAACTTAGGTACTGTTTTTCTTTGGTGTAGAAGTTGGCTAATGAATGATAACGCTGTGGTTGTTGGCCAGTGTCCTTGTCATAAGTTGGGATGCTACGATTCAGGCCTCTTCTGTTGAAGTCAGGTATTGCTTGTTACAAGTCAGGATGATTTGATTCAGTTCTGTTTTGTTCAGTGTTGATGCCTGTTTTGGGTTGTTTCAAGATGGCTTAAATTAGACCTCTTGTTTTTTAGGTACTTAGGTTTGTTAAGACTAGGTTGTTGGTTCAAGTCTCACTCGTTCAGTGTAGAAATTGCTTATCACTACTGGGTTAGTTCATTTCCAGGGTTATTACATTTAGGTGTCACTTTGTATGAACTGGGGTAGTCATATAATGTCTCTTTGATTTCATTTAGGTGTTGCTTATAAATGAAAATCAGGGTGGTTTGATATCACATTATTCTATCACTGACATGGTTAACTTGTGCGTCCATCTGCTTTAGAAGTCGGAACGTCTTTCCATGCTGTCCAGAAAAACATTCTCATTCATTCTTCACGTTGGCAACAGTCATTTTAAAAGTGTGTCATCTGTCCATGGTCCATGTTAGTGATGACGGTCATTCATAACATTTTCTGATCGTGTGTCTTCTCAGTGATGACGTGTCATTTGTGACATGTCATCTGAATATGTCAGGGATGTAAGTGTGTACAGTGGTGCACTGTGTATCATCTGATCTGATCTTGTTAGTAACGACAGGAATGGTTTTTGATGTTCACAGGATTCAGACTGGTTTCTGAGCATGGTGTCGGGCTACAGTGCTGTACCAGGTGTTTGCCACATCGTTCTTCGCGACATTGGTCGGTTCAACAAATCCTTGGCTTCACTTTACTTTTTTGACTCTGTCACTCACTGCATCTTTTGTGTTCTTTTGTTTTATCGTCCTGCTTTGAAAAAGAAAAAAGCAAGAAGAGCTGCTGCAAGGTCAGATGAAAATGCTTTCAGCCTGACAGGTGAATCGTTTCCTTCTTTAGACTGCATCTGGTCAGGATATGTTTGGTGGTTTGGCTTTGGGACAGGCTCTGTTGACCTCATATGTGATTTCATCTGTTTGTTGTGGGCATGTATTAGCTGTCTGCTTTTGTGTGTCTGTTGACTGACGCCGCATGTCTTGTTAGATCTGGTACCAGGAGCTGTGTTTCGGCTAGATGTCATCATTGTGTGTGCATTATAACTATTTGTGGACTGTAGAAAGGGAGATCAATCATTTTCCTCTGTGTATCGGCAGACTGTCGTTGAATGTTGACTTTGGTATCAGGAGATCCGTTTCAGCTAGACTGTGCTCATTTTCTGTGCGTTGTTAGCGTGTCGTTGCGTTTTAGTTCTGGCATGGGGAGCTCTGTTTTAAGGAGGTGTTGATCATCTTCTTCTGTGTATTAGTAGACTGTCCTTGCGTGTTAGTTCTGGTATCAGGAGCTCTGTTTCTGTTTGAGTTGGATACCTATCATTTTCTTCTGTGTTTCCTGTTGACTGTCACTGCATGTTAGTTCTGAGACATCGGTAGAGATGTCTACTGTGTCCTGCCACTGCAGGAGAGTTCTGGTGTGGGGAGTCCAAATGACGTTGGTACTCGTCCACTTGAGAGCAGATTTCCTCACTTCCTCTCAGACTGGATCTGCTGGCTCGGCCTCAGTCTGTGTGTACAGCTTTGCTGTCATTTCATCACAGGTTGTCAAGAGCTACACAGGTAGGACATCTTGGGTCTCTGTTCAGAACTGTCTTAGACCTTTGGGTTAGACTGTGGTGGGGTCTTTGTTTGTGTCTTCTGCCATTCTTGCATCAGATCCATGAAGAGGTGCCTCCCCCTTATGTGTTCACCATATCGATTTCCACTCAATTTCTGTTGTGTATGAATTCACTGGCAGTTTATTTAATAGCAAAGAAACTCCAGCAAATGTATCGAGTGGAAGCTCATATTGAAGCCTTGCACAGTTTATAATGCCACTGAATTGCCGTAGGCTCAGAAATGTGCTCAACTGTTGGCCATCATAATGAGACGTAATACTGCCAATGAGACGGCAAAATGCTGGGTAGTTGGCTGTTTTTTTTCTTCCCATACTTTTGCGCGTATTCAGCACTAAGACTGGCCGAGGGCATCCGCGCGAAAGGAAACTTGCTCACGTGGGAACTACCAGCAACTCCATGAAAACATGAACAGAATTTGTTTTGCTGACATCTCAGCAAGACCTGTGCATTCAGCCATCAAAGGCCGGTGCAGCACAAGCCAGGTTACTGCCTGTGAACTAGATTTCAAAATGCCTCATGGTGGACTCCATGATGCGTGTATGTGAGTTGGTGAAAGTGGGGACTTTCCATTTGTTAGTGTCCTTCGGGTACAGGACGACACAGCGAAGAACTGCTCTGACGTCACTTAGTTGTGCTGTGATATGGTGAAGGGGTTGGCACCTCTGTCTGTCGCTTTGGTCAAGATCCTTCCGCTGAGGGTCGGGGGCCTCTTTCGGTTCTTGTACCCCCTCTGTCGTCAGCTGGGCTGTAAACAGTGGGACTCGATTTTCCTCCCCCTCAGTTTGGAACTGCCTCGTTCCCTTCTGGACTGGTCACTTCTCAGGGGGTCAGGACTTTGTCACTGACCGCGGTCTGTGGTCTGGATTTTATTGTCCACAGTGAAGTGGGAACTTGGCTGACAACTGTACTGCTGCAGGGTAATGCTGTCAAAGATTACCCCTCCGGAAGTTGTGGATTGGCTGTGAAACTTGAAAGTACCTTGGGTAATAGTAAAAAATGAGAGATGTTTGTGAAATGAAAATAAATGAAAAAAAAAAAAAAGACTGTGTGATGGTGAACAAAAATCCACGGACGTATAATAAAGGGGGGGGAAAAACAGAGGAAAAAAGAAAAACCTCTACAGGAAAAAGCTGTCACAGAAGAAACACAGACATTGACTGAGAGTTTATGGGGATGATGTGTGGATAATCATGAAGCTGTTTTTTGCAGTGTAGACAGTTCAGAAAAAAAAAAAAACTGATAAAATTTCTATGGTGAAATACCAAAAAAAAAAAAAAAAAAAATACAGTGATAAAATTCTGTGGTGAAATACTATTGGGAAATAAAGAAACAGAGGACTGTTGGTCATGGACAAAAGAGTGAAAAAAAAAAAAAAAAAAAACTTGCAGAGAAACAAAGAGAGTCAGGGGACGTTGAAGTTGTCCATCTGAAGGAAGAAGGAAGTCTGATCAGAATGTTGTGAAGAGATATAGACAGACTGATCAGTTTTGAGAACAGTTGGACTACAGAGAAAGTGGAGGTGGAGAAAGAAATATAAGTTTCAATGATCAATGGAAAATATCGGACTGATACTTCAGAGTGAAGTCATAGTTGTTCCTGAAGTAGCATCAAGGACGAGGGGGCTAAAGAAAAACTCTTCCAGTTTTGATTCTGTGCAAATGTGTGAACTCTTTCAGTGACCATTTTCTGGGTGCTGCATCTGCATTTTTTTTTTTACCAGCTCCAGTGACGCTGCAATACGACTGATCGCTCAGTGTTGTTGAAGGTGGAGAGAAACACATTGTAGAGTTTTAACTGCTTCAACTTTACTTTGTTTTACCACTGGAGGTGAGAAAATGGCTTCAGAAATGACGAGTTTAATTAGCATGTGTAAAGAGACTGTAAGAATGATCTTGCCCCAAGACATGCTGGGATTCCAAAAATCTGATGTATCAAGGATTCATTGATTGATGGACAGGTCTTATGGGGAAAAAAGAATAAAAAAAAAAGTTTATTATGAAAACTGGCTTCTTGACTACATAATCATCCCTTGTCTCTGTGATACAGATTCTAAAAATGTTAACTGCATGTATCAAATCAGAATGGCAGTCGGTGTCAGAAGTAAAAAGTGTGTTACATTGTGAGGGGGAAAAAAGTTTCAGACAAGTCCTCTGGACAAGTGTGTTAAGAATGCAGTGCTAGTTAACACAGTGTGAAGGTGAATACTGATCATGCTGGACACGGGGGAAGAGCTCGTGTGCCTTGTGAAGAACTTGGTCAGCCATTTGGCTGGAGGTCCAAAACAATTGGCTTGCATATAAAAGAGCTGCTTGAGGCAGATAGTGGCTGCTTTCTGCTGTCGCTGCTGCACTGTAGTCCTGTATATTGGGAGTACTATGCCCGAGTCGCCAGTGTTTCCCCCCAAAATAACCAGGGATGCCAACTTGCCTGCTTTTCTACAGCATTTTTTTTTTTTTTTTTTTTTTTTGATCTGTTATGGATTTCTGGAGAAAAATATTGTAATATACATGTCTTTTCTTCAAAAATAGAAACAAAAAGTTTGGCCAAAGATTTTTTCTGGAACGATTATGGTTTTTTGTTGTTTTTTTTTTTATGGAAAGAACTGAATGCAAATTCCTTGATGGCGACCACATAGTATAAAATCACAGCCTGACAAGATAGGCGGAGATAGGTCCTTTGGTCCCCCTCTGTTTCTATCATAAGTTCATGTACTTGTATATCAGGTGCTAGGGCTTTCATCAGCATGTAGTTTAATCAGGGTTTTATTTTTTAGAAAATGTCCCCCACCCCCCGCCCCTGTAAAGGTGTTGGCATCCCTGATGATGATAAAAAAGGCATTCGTGTTTGAAACTCGTGGAGTCAGTGTGTACCAGAGTGCCAGACATGGAGAGTTGCCACAGACACATTTGACTTCCTGTAGACATTTTCCTGTGTTTGGAAAGTTCTTTCCTTTCTTGAATGTGGAAAGAAGGTTGTTGAAACTTTTAAACAAGGAACTGATTCACTGAATGTTAATGCAAATGAAAATACGCAAACATTTAGCATGAAAAAGACTTGACCGTTTATCATAACACAATCAGATTTGTCACCATGGACATGATAAGGTTGCTGTATTTGGAAGAAGAAGAAAAGAAGCATGAGTGACCAGTTGTTTATGATCGCGAATTGAGAGATGACAAAAGCTGTTTATTCTCAGTCAGCGAAAGAATCCAGGATGCAAATTGATGACATTGTCTGTGCGTCCACGCTTCGAGTGGAAGTTGCACCGATTACGAAACAAGTTGCAGCCAATACAGTAACATTGAGAATAATAGACTGTCAAGATACTGAGACACATGTGTACAGTGACTTTCCAAATTAAACATGATCAAGGTTGTGTGGCCAACAGATTTATGATGAAAGAGACCTATGTAGAAGGATGTGTAAGCTGTTGTTTGGAACGTGTCGTGCATCAGAAGACAAGCTTCTGTGTGGAGGATGAACATTGGAAAATGTTGCCAGTTTTGAGAAACGATGAGTGGCGAATTATACAGTGAGGTGACTGTAGAATTGGACAGAGTTCACTGGCCATAGCTGTGAACAAGTCGGGACAGAAACCATTCATTTGAATGTATGGACATATAGGAAGCCAGAAGTTGGTGAACATTTTTTTTTTTTTTTTTTTTTTTTTTTTTAGCAAGTTTTACTTTTTGAATGTTATATCCCCCCGCCCCCCCCCCCCCCCCCCCCCCCCCCCCCCCCCCCCCCCCCCCCCCCCCCCCCCCCCCCCCACCCCACTCTTCCCCATCTTCCAATAGGTAAGCTTTATGTATTGTGATTTAACTGGACTTGTACTTTTAGACTACTGTGTGTCTGGCATGCATGGTAGCGTCAAGAGGGAACAAGAAATGGTGCACATGGGGTCAGGAGGTTGAGTATACGTACGTGTGTGTGTGTGTGTGTGTGTGTGTGTGTGTGTGTGTGTGTGTGTGTGTGTGTGTGTGTAAGAGTGAGTGAGTTTGCATGAGTACGTTGAGAAGGATTTTGAGCGTTTGTCCCAACAAATTGAGTGTATCCACTGTGTGTGTTTTGTAGCTTCAATGTGACCGAGACGAACTAGAAATTGTGCAACAGCGAGAGAGTGAGTGGAAGAGAGGGGGGAGAGAGAGGTTGAGAGGCAGCAAGTGCCTGTGGGCATATTAACGAGAGAGCAAGCTTGCTTCAGTGATGGTGTGCGCCTATGACAAAGTAAAGTGTAGTGCAAGGGAGATGAGGAGAGATTGAGAGGCAGCAGACATTTGCAGCTGTGTGTAAAGTATGAATGCAGGGAAAAGTGGAGAAAACCTGCTCTGCCAAATACCTAGAACCCAGCATGGGCAAACTGTGAGTGTGACTGAAAACAGCAGACATACTATGACTGATGATGAGAATGTCATGAAGAGTGCTGTGATTTTGAAAAAGAATTGGGGTTTGCCATAAAACTGTGTTACGGATGCTGCTCATAAACTTTCGGAACAGACGATAAATCTGTGTCCAATGTGCAATGGACGCTTTGCACTAGTAAGACGACCCATGGCAACAAGGGAGTTAACCATGGCAAACTCCTGTGGAAAAATTCATTAATTAAGTAGACATCGACATAGAATTTTATTTCGGGTAGAAAAAAGAAGGGGAAAGATGGCGCTGTACTGTTGCAATACAGTGTTTCTGGGAAGAGCAGCCTGAATTTCACATAGAGAAATCTGTTTTGTTGATTAATGCAAAGGCAGTGCCTGCATTATCCACAGGTGATGGATAAAATCAACTGATGAAAAGAAGCTCAGCTTACTGAAAGAAACACCTGTATGATAAAAGTTTTATTTCCCTCAGTAGATTATCTTCTCCTACTTGTGACTCAGCAGCTAGTGCATACCACCAATACAAATTACCATACAACTCTTGACGGACTTTTTTTGACTGATGTGTGAATGTTGTGAGCGTGGAAAACTGTTGACGGACCACATTATAGTGTCGTTTATTTATGACTGAATCGATCAGTGTGCATTGTTTGAGAATTTATATAATTATGGTTAGCCTGCGAGTTTGATTGAGTTGGTTTCAATCAATAAACTTGCCTTTCTAAGTAAACCGAGTCCTTGTTGATATTTTTGATTCCCCTGTGTGTGTGTGTCAGGGTGTGTATGCGTGAGTGCATGTGTGATGTAGGTTGCGCGCGCGCGTGTGTGTGTGCGTGTGTGGTATAGAGCCTGCATGTACCTCTGTGTGTGTGTGTGTGTGTGTGTGTGTGGCACAGAGCCTGTATGTGATGGAGGCTGTGTGTTGTGTGTGTGTGGTATAGAGCCTGTATGTGATGAAGGCTGTGTAGGCATACAGTTGAGGTGTAGTTTTTAAAGCATTTTATGAAATGGATATTGATTGATTTTCTCCACATCTTAGAAAAAAAACAAACAGAAAACAAAACCAAGAAAAGTCATAACTGAAAGTATTCATTCACAGCGCGCACACACACACACACATTGGTGGGTTTTTTTTTTTTTTTTATTATTAAAGCTTTCATATGATCTTGAAATAAAGTAGTGATGGAGGTATGAGTCATATGCTGCTCCCCTCCCATCCCCCCTCATCCCCCCATAACCTTGAGGTATGACAGCTGTAGCGAAGGAAGATCCCCCCATAACCTAGAGGTATGACAGCTGTAGCGAAGGAAGATCCCTCCATAACTTAGAGGTATGACAGCTGTAGCGAAGGAAGATCCCTCCATAACTTAGAGGTATGACAGCTGTAGCAAAGGAAAATCCCCCCATAACCTAGAGGCATGACAGCTGTAGCAAAGGAAGATCCCCCCATAACCTAGAGGCATGACAGCTGTAGCAAAGGAAGATCCCCCCCCATAACCTAGAGGTATGACAGCTGTAGCAAAGGAAGATCCCCCCCATAACCTAGAGGTATGACGGCTGTAGCAAAGGAAGATCCCCCCATAACCTAGAGGTATGACAGCTGTAGCAAAGGAAGATCCCCCCCCCCCATAACCTAGAGGTATGACAGCTGTAGCAAGGAAGATCCCCCCCCCCCCCCCATAACCTAGAGGTATGACAGCTGTAGCAAAAAGGAAGATCCCCCTATAACCTAGAGGTATGACAGCTGTAGCAAAGGAAGATCCCTCCATAACTTAGAGGTAGAGAGCTGTAGCACAGCTGTAGCACCCCCCCCCCCCCCCCCCCCCCCCCCCCCCCCCTCTTAACCTAGAGGTTTGACAGCTGTAGCAAAGGAAGCTGCTCAGAGTGAGAATGCAGTGGTCTCCACCTATTAATCCGAGGACACTGCTGCTTTTTTTTTTTTTTTTTTTTTTTTTTTTTTTTTTTGATGCATGGGGACAAAAAGAATAATGGCTGAATAAACTTCGGAAAGACTTCCTCTCTGACCTTTAGCCCATAAAGATGACATTTATGGTGATCACACTGAAGATAAGATGGATTCTGAAACGGAAAGAAGCTACAGAGTTGTTGCATGTCCTTTGCGGGCGAAGATGACCATGGCTTCCACTATCACTGGGTGGTGGTGTGCGTACGAAAATGGCTGATCAGGTTGATGCTGGCATTAAATAGTCTGTTGCAGTGTGGACAGGGCAGATCTGGAGGTGAGCCAGGCTTAAAGATGGTACTTTCTCTGTTTTTCTAAAACTGACGGTTTTGCTCCTGTGCCTCCATTGAACTTGTTTCAAGGTCTTTCACTCGGGATTTGATCATGGTGTGCGCCCTCTTGCGCAGCTTCTTCCCAGGAGGCAGGAATGATACTATTCAGTGAGAGGTCTTCAGTGTGTCTGTAGCGTTTTTTTTTTTGTTGTCTGTGGTAGTGCTTGCCTTTCAGCAGCTCGCCATAGGACAGTCACTGTGGGAGACAATTTTCATGCAGACAGTGTACAGGCCCTGCTCACCCGAGTTGAGAGCATATTAGTATTGCATGAACGCTTTCCATCTGGACCTTCTGAAGCGCCTCTGTGTTGTACTTTGTCCTGCCATTTGATGTGCAGAGAGGTTCTGAGGCATCTCAAGTGGAAAGAGTTCAAGTGCCTGGCATGTCGACTGTACTCCAAGTTTCACAGGCATACACATACAGCAGAGATGGTAATACAACTGCACGATACACTTTGAGCTTGGTCTGAAGGCTTATTCCTCATCTTTCCCACACCTTTTCTTGGAGTCTGCCAAAGGATGCACTAGCCTTAGCAGTCCTATATGCAATTTTCTTGTCGACTCGTCTACTTAGGAATAATATCATGTATATCGAGCTGCATGATTCGTCTAGTTCTGTTGACCTTTCTTCTGATTGGGAGGTGTTGACCCGTGGCATACTCTGGTTGAAAGGATAAGCATAATACCCTCCACTGACATGGGAGTTAACAAGCCTCACCAAAGCCGTTGGTGCCAGGGTGCTTGTTTTCCTACTTGGTTTGTATGGTCCAGAATATGTTGTCTTTGTTGTTGTCGATTTTTTTTTTCATCATTTTTTTTTTTTTTTTTCCAAGCAAAATTAGGAGAACGGGAAAAAGTTTACAGAACTAGATGGCAGTCCTATGAAATGCCATGTAAATTTGGATTATCAGAATGCTAATGATCTCCTGTTTCACCAGTTGGTGGCAGCTTTAAGTTTCAGTGATGTGTGCGTTGAATTACATGTCAACTCTCCATGTCTTCAGATCAGTTTTGAAGTTCGTTTAAAAATGTAATGGTATTAACAAGTCCCAGAAGCTTTTATCAAAAGGATTCCATAACCCAGCCAGTCATCCTCGGCAATATGGCATGGCATCCACAAGAATGCCATTTGACATCGACAGTTTTCCAACTGGTTTTACACAAGCAGTTGTGATGCAGTGTAGTTAAGTATCTGGGGGGGGGGACCATCGGGTTTCAATAAAGAAACTGTCCAGATGCCAAAAGAGTCCAAGACCCAACTTTTTTTTCTTTGTCGGTAAAATACTCCAATACATACTGGATGAGAACCACTCCCAGTACAACATTCTGGGTGCTTGGGTTTGGTGTTTGTGGTTTGCTCATGCGTGTGCTGTCCGTTATTTTTTGCCATCAGTGGCCTGAAATTGTGCGCGCCAAACGTCATTGGTTTTCTGGGGACGCATGCTTTTTGTAGGAACAAAGCATGAGTGTAGGTCATAGGTCTTCCAGGCCCCAAGCTTTTGTGAAGGACTGGAGCCTCGCCCAACACTGTGGGCCTCTTGGGACCCATACTCTTGCTGGATGAGTACGGCCTTATGATGGTGGTGGTGGATGGGGGGGGGTGTGTGTGTGTGTTTCTGTTATTGTCGTTTTGGCTGATTTCGTAAAAATTTTGTGGAGTCGGCCAAGAAACTGACACGGTATTATTAAGTGAAAAGAATGACCTGTACACTGGAGGAATGATAAAGGTTTAATTGAACAGAGAGACGCCCAGTGCACATGAACATCCACAAACATGTACATATACTGCATTAGGACAACTTGCATGCAAACGTATGCAAGTAGAAAAAACCCTGGCGGCAGGATTTGAACAACCAGACAATGCGTTTTTCTGATTCTGCCTGGATGCTAAAACGGTTTCTCCTACATGTTTTGGGGAACCCCAAAGAAGCAAGAGTATTAAGCAGGCTCCCACAGGTCACACATCATACTCTTATTCATATCATTTGAGACAAGAAGGCTCCACGGCTCATACTATGTGAGTTACTCGCCATATATCCCATCCTTACTGCACGCATGTGAGTCGAGTGCTGAACAGCTGATTCCTTTAAGGCCCTGTTCAAGGATGTTCTTCCAGATGAAATTTTTGAAAATTTGAAAGCGATCAATGTTTAATGTGCATTAATTATATGAAAGATGTAATACATATTATTTAGTCTTATGTAACATGTAATCAAGATAAAATATTTTCTGCTGCTTTTTTTTCCCCCCCATCATTTTGTTCATACCAAGTGATTGGTGTATGCTGATTTGTCTTTAACACTTTGATATTTTTACTTGTATGCAGTCTTGGTTTTTCTTATCTGATATGGCTTGCATAGTCAGCTGGGCTACAAACAGGGAACAGAGTAGGAGGGATAGCCAGCTGTGGCAAACCCACCTTGCGTTGCCTAATTCACTGGCATTGGAGCAGATTCAGGCTGGGTGATATGCATTGGGATGAAATTGGTATCTTTTGGGGCAACATTTTCTAGGATAATAAATCAGTGAGGCTATTTCTCTTTGGTGATAACCATTGGGGCAGTGTCCATTGGTGGTGATATTTGGGGGACCTTGTTGGGTGATATTCATTGGGATAATGGTGGTGTGATGCCCAGTGGGGCACTGTCAGTTGAGGTGATATTCATTGAAGCAATGGCTATTGAGTGATGTCCAATGTCTGTTGGGAGGAAACCCATTGGAACAATGTAAGAATGATATCTAATAGGGATGAGGATGATGATGTCCAGTGGGACCTTGACTGTTAGGACATATATTCACTGGGACAATTTCTGTTGAGGTGATAATTATCCAATGGAGCAATGCCTGTTTGAGTGAAATCTTTTGGGGTCTATGTAGGTTGACATTTCCATTGTTGCAATGATAGAGTCATATACTGGAATAATATTTGGTGCTATCCAAAGGGACATGTCTGTAGAGAACATTCGTAGGGGTGTGCTATCCAAAGGGACAATGTCTGTAGAGAGAACATTCGTAGGGCAGTGTTGGGGGGTCAGGGGTATCCATTTGGGGCAATGTTGGAAGTCATTAGGACAGTGTCTGTAAGTCAGGGGTGATATTCTGATATATGATATATCATTTGGGGCAATGTCAGGGTGCTATAATTTCGGGGTGCTATCAGTGGGGCGTTGTCAGGGTGCTATCATTGGGGGTTGTCAGGGTGCTATCATTTGGGGCAATGTCAGGGTGCTATCATTTGGGGCAGCTATGTCAGGGTGCTATCATTTTTGGGTGCAATGTCAGGGTGCTATCATTTGGGGAAGTGTCAGGGTGCTCTCATTTGGGGCAAAGACAGGGTGCTATCATTTGGGGCAATGTCAGGGGTGCTATCATTTGGGGCATTGTGGGCCTAATATCCATTGGGACAGTGTGTGTAGGGGTAATATTCACTGGGGCAATGTTGGGATGATGTCCGCCGGGACAATGTAGGGGTGATACTCATGGGGAGTATGTTGAAGAGTGTGACATCCATGGGATAATACCTCTTAGGGTGATACCCACGGCGACTGTGTCTGGATACATGATGGGGCAATGTCGGTTAGGGTGGTATCAATTAGGGCTATGCTGGGATAATATTCATCCGGGCGATACCTGTTGTGATGAAATTCATTTGGGCAATGTGTAATGAGATGATATTTTTGGGGCAAAGATTGTTGGGGGTAATATCCACTTGGGCAATATTTGTCAGGGTTACCTTCATGGGGTAATGTTTGTAGGGGTGATATGCATTTTCGCAAATTTCTGTTGGGGGGTGATACTCATTGGCAATTTTGGACATGTCCATTGGTATTTTCGACATATTCACCGATAATTTTTTTTAACAGTTTTTAAGGGTGATGTCCATTGGAGACAAGTGTTGGGGTTGATATTGGGGCAAGGCTGGGGGGGGTAGTATTTATTGAGGCAATGTCTACTGAGGCATTATCCATGTTGTGGGCAACATCTGTTAGTATAAGGTCTGTTAGGGGGGGTAGTATCCACAGGGGAAGCGGTGGGGATGATTTCCATTAAGGCAGTGTGTTTGTTGGAGCGATGCATATTGGGGCAATATTGAGGAGATACCCATTAAGCAATGTAAGTTCAGATGATCTCCATTGGCAGTTATGTCTGTCAGGGCTGTAGTTCTTTGGGGAGACGCTTTTGGAGGGGGAAAAAAAGGCTGGGGTGGGAGGGAGGTTCAATAAGAAAGGAGAGTTTTGTGCGTGCATGCACAGTACAGGGGCCTTTGACAGTGGATCAATCACAGAGAAATTTACCTCACCCCAGACTCACTCCCACTCACTTGGATACAAGCACTGTGCACACACATGCATGCACAAATGTGTACACAGGCATTTCACACTCGCAAACATCCCCATGGCGAAAGCTTCCATATTGGGAACCCCGTTTAATATCCCAAACTTGAAACAGATTGACAATGGTAAAACAAAGGTCATGATATCAGCAGAAACTAATCTCCATGTTTTTTTTCTTTGTACATAAGCTGCAGACCAAGAATGCAATAAAGGAATTAATTAATAAAACAGAAAAATGAAAAAATGAAAAAGGAAGAACGGCTAAGACAAATTTACACAGAAGTTGAGGTCGCTGTTGTTCCACATGTAAAAAAACAACTATCTATCTATCTAGCCATCTATCTGTCTATATATCTACCTATAAACACACACATGCACATTCATACACATTGACATACACATGCTCCTACCTACCTGCTTGAAGCAATAGTCTACAGTGAAAATGCGGAGTTTGTTTTTAGATACAACCTACTGCTTGAGCAACAGTCTACAGTAAAAATGCAGAGTTTGTTTTAGATACAGTCTAACAAAATCCTACATATGCATTTAATGCATGCCTGTTAAGTTAGGCATACACATGTGTATGCAAACTTGTGTGTGAGACTCTGTGTGTATATGTGTGTGGGCGCACTAATTTTGAGATGGGGAAGTTAGTTACAGTGAGCATTTATTTTTTTGTTTTTTTTTTCATATATATTTCATTATTACCTCTTTATTTGTCACAAGATATATAGAAGTATACGCCATGCAATGCTGTTACCTACCAACTGACCTTCAGTAATTAGATGAATGCAGTAAAAATAAAAGAACAAAAAGAACTTGAGATTATTCAAAATGACCGGCCGTTTGGTGGTCACCATGGGAGAAAAAGCCCACTTTTTTCCATTCATTTTTTTTTCTTCTTATTTACTTCTAAGTGCTTTCATTCATAAAGTCAATGATATCATCCAATTTTACCAGCACATAATGACAGGATTCTCAGCGCCTTCATTCATGCCCTTTTTAAAAACCTCTCGTGGTGACCACACGGGTTACAATTTAACACCAGATGCTTACTGTAACGTGTATATATATATATATATATATATATATAATGTATATTATATATCAATTCTTTACCATTACAATATACGTTTTTGCCATTGGAATCTGGTCAAAAGTGGCACATGCTGAACACCCTAAAAAAAAAAAAAAAAAACGATGATTATCGACAGGGAGGAGGAGGGGAGAGGGGCCTTCTATGAGACTGGATATAGAAGGCACAAGTGATAATGCTGATAGATGTCTCCCTTTCTATCCACCTCTGGTCGAGGTTCTCAGGGTTAGCCGCTAAGTTCATGGTCAACCAAATTTCTTTCAATCTACGGCAACTTAACTGGTCGCCTGCTTCCCTTCACGGTAATCCATTTGTCTCGGACTCTTTTTTTTTTCCTTGATCCCTACCAGTAAAATTTCACCGTTCACAACCTTTTTCTTTGAATTCTTTAGTTTAAGTTTGGTCTGCGATGATCGATCAACGATTTGGGGACATGATCTTTGAAAGTGATGTTCAGGATCTCTGAGAAAATCTTGCAAAGCTGACACTTTCGTTTTGTTGTTGTTGTTGTTGTTGTGTGTGTGTGTGTGTGTGTGTGTGTGTGTGTATACGCCTCTGCATGAACAAATCATGGGGCCTCGTTCACACACACACACGCATGCACACACACACACGCGCACACACACACACACTCGCAATGTGTTTGTAAACCTTACAGCTGAAAACGACTTGCTGTAGGCCTGCTGTATATAACTGAGTAAGCATGTACCTTCATAAATCACTATAAAATCCAGTCTTTCTTTCTTTTTTTTTTACCTTTTTCTATCCCCGTCTCTGTCTGCATGCACAGACGTAGCAGATTTAGAAACAAATTATTCTATATACATTTGTAAGTGTCATAACGACTTTATACCGCTCTTAAAGAGCTGAATACGCAAGCACGACCCAATTCAACAATAGAATGCACTAACAATAGGGATCATATTTCTTCTTCAACATCAATAAGACGGGAATAAATTTCATGCAAACAGGTTTTCTGTTTTGCGCCAAACCAGTACAACAATCAAACAGAAAGAAAACACACACACACACACACACACACACACACACACACACACACACACACACACACACACAAGTAGTTGCTACAGCACTGCACAAAAATATACTATCATTACTTGGCACAGCAGAGTGATAAACAAGCAAACAACAAAAACGAAACAAAAAGCAAATGAATAAATATTCATACACGCAACAAAGTACAGCAAATCCAACTTCAAAAAAATTTTCATCGATTGATTTTTGAGGTTCATCACCAAACCACCTTGACAAAAAAAAAAAAAAAAATAGAAAAATCACAAGGCGTGATGAAAATGGTTTTAGTTCTTACCCTCTACCGAGAAAAAAAAAAAAGTAAAGAAAAAGTCTATTTACAGAAATGCTGTGCAGAGAGCATACAGCATTTGCACGCTTTCTTTCTAAACCTTAAGCATGGATTCGCGTTCCATGCTCACATAGAGCTCTTAACATATCACAGTGTCACTCGAAGATACAAAACATTCCGATGGAACTATCTTTGCACATTTTTTTTTTTCCTCTCTCAAAGATTCAATGCCCAAGATCGAAAAGGACTATGATAGTCTTGAATATATCTGAATTTGTCTTTGTGCATTCTGCTCTCTTTACTTTGTGTTACGAGTTAGGTTTAACATATATGGAAAAAACCAAAGCCCTGAAAGCAATGGCAGAAGCGGCAGAGAGGTGTTCAAGTTGGATCTGTCAAGGAGGAACAAAAGTGAACTTCATAAGGCTTAACTTTCCTACAAATATCAGGTGTCCCTGTGGCTCAGTGGTTAGTGCGCGAGTCATTAGTGGGAAACGAGCATGTCCAGAAGGGCATGGGTTCGAATCCCAGTCATGGCTCATCCCAAGATGGGAAAAAAAAAAAAAAAAAAGGGGCAGCAGAGGGACATCCGGAGTCATGAACCGGGTGTGGCCCAACCCCCCTAGAGTGTCAGGAGATAAGGGCCGAAACACTCGCTTGAAAGGGGGCTTCTCTTGAGGACTCTCTGCTGCCACGCTCTCCATGAGTTTCTTTCTACTGATGCATGGGTAACCATTGACTTCCGGGAATAGGCCGGAGGACGTCCGGGAAAGACCGGAGGACACTGGGAAAGACCAGAACCAAGGGGCTCTGTGGGCTGGCTCCCCACTTTGCCTTCAACATGTGGCTACTAAAAGCAAAAGGAAAAGATGCTCCCAGGATTCACCGAAAAAGGGGAGAGAATGATGAATCCATCGGTGCTCAACCAATCACGACTGCAAATCCCAAACGGACTACGAACATGGACCAAATGGAATATCCATGTGTCTGTGGAAAGCGTTTCGCTACCACCCGTGGCATGAAGATCCACAGAACAAAGATGGGATGTGTGAAGACTCATCTGAATGAGCAGCAGCGCACTGCATCAGCAGATAAGACGTCGGAAGACCAAGGCCAGGATTTAAACCACAGTGCCAAGGACATCCACGCTGTTGGTTCGGATGAGGAATTTGCACAGGCCCTCGATGCCAGGCGCCTGAAACTCAACCTGCCACGAGCAAACGATACTGAAGATTGGGAGAAACTGGATGCAAAAATCGTCCAAAGAGACTCGATGCACTGATAGGGAAAAGCACCCTGGAACACAAACTAGCCACATATGGGGACATCGTGTATGCCACATGTAGAGACGCCTATGGAGCAAAACTACCCCAAAGAGAAAACACCTCCAAAGAAATCCAGACGCCAAGAACAGATGGACACAGATCAGGGTCCAAAAGAAGAACCTCAAGAAGCAAATGAAGACTGCTCTGCCAGCTGAAAAACAAGGCTTGGAAAAACTCTGGAAGACCTGAAAGCAAAACACAGCGCCCTCAGCAAAGCGGAATCTGCGAGGAAGAGGAAAAGCAAAAAGAAGAAGACACAAGAGCGTTTCTTCTTCAAAGACCCCTTCCAGTTTGCCAGAACTCTGTTCGAGCAGCCAAAATCTGGGACCCTAAGTGTGGACAAAGGAGTTCTTGAGCAGCATCTGAGAAAAACACTACTCTGACTCACAGAGCAAAGCACCACTTGACATTCAAGGTCTGGTGTGGCCAACCAACCCGGAGGAACAGTTCAATGACAAGCCTCCAACGTTGGCGGAAATCAAGAAGGTGGTCGACAAAGCCAGAGCCAAATCATCACCAGGGCCAAACGGAATACCTTACCAGCTGTACAAGAAATGTCCCAAGGTGCTGGAGTGGCTCCACAGGCTGCTGCGATCAGCTTGGAGAAATCAGAAGATCAGCGGCCAGTGGATGACGGCAGATGGTGTGTACATCCCCAAAGAGCAAAACTCAAGTGACATCAGCCAGTTCAGGCCAATATCACTACTGAACGTCGAAGGGAAAATCTTCTTCTCTGTCATGGCAGCAAGGCTGACCAAGTACCTCATGGGAAAACAAGTACTTGGATGTGTCAGTCCAGAAAGGTGGCATTCCAGGCGTGGCTGGCTGTGTAGAACACGCCACAATGATCTGGGACGCAATCCAAAGAGCAAAAACAGAAAAGAGAGACCTGGACGTAGTGTGGCTCGACCTGGCAAACGCATATGGATCTGTACCCCATGAGATGATACAGTTGGCTCTTAAGATGTACCATGTGCCAAAGAACATCCGCGACATGCTCAAGAAGTACTTCAGTGGCTTCTCAATGCGGTTCTCTACCAAGGAGTACACAACAGATTGGATCAACTTGGAAGTGGGCATTGCAATGGGCTGTGCCATTTCCCCAATACTGTTCGTGTTGGCAATGGAAGTCATCTTGAAAGCAGCAACAAGCAACGCAAGACAGACAGACCTTGGCGATGGATACAAGATGCCTCCTCTCAAGGCCTTCATGGATGACACTACAGTGATTTCATCCAGAGAAGACGAGACACGTCACGTGCTGGAGAGGCTGGACGACATAGTTGCCTCATCCAGAATGAAGTTCAAGCCAAAGAAATCACGGAGTCTCTCACTGAGGAAAGGAAAAGTGGCCGAATCTGTGGTCTTCAGTGTTGCCAACCAGACCATTCCAACAGTAACAGAAGAGCCAGTCAAGAGCCTTGGAAGATGGTATGATGATACGCTGAAAGACACACGAAGAGCAAAAGAAACCAAACAGATGTCGGAAGAAGGCTTGGAGACCATTGACCAGTGTGGGCTCCCTGGCAAATACAAGGTCTGGTGTCTGCAGTTCATGCTGATACCAAAGCTCCTATGGCCTCTGATGATATACGACATCTGCACCAGCATAGTGGAGGCAATGGAATCCAAAATCAACACAGTTTCACAAGGAATGGCTTGGTGTCCCACCCTGTCTGACTGACATAGCGCTATACTGTCGCCAAGCAAAGCTGAAACTACCACTGAAATCCATCCTGGAGGAATATAAAGCAGGGAAGATCAGACTTCAAAGCATGCTGGAGGACTCAGGAAGGTGGTTGAAGCAATCAAGCCCCAGCTGAAGACAGGCAGAAAATGGAAAGTTCAAGAGGCGATGGATTCTGCAAAAGAAAGTCTCAAGATCAGAGAAATAACAGGACACACACACAGACCAACAGACAAGGACTGGGGGTGACCAAAACTGAATGGTGGTCAAAGGCCAAAGGAAAAGCCAAAGAGACATGATGATTCAGGAGATGAGAAAAGAAGAAGAGAAGACCAACGAAGACTCCAAAAAGCAGTCCAGCAGAGCCAGCAAGGGCATGGACAACGTGGGAGAATGCACTCCAAAGAAGTCTCACTTTGAATGACATTTGGCACATGGCCCCTCTCAGGATCAGCTTCATTCTCAGATCTGCATATGACCTTCTGCCTTCAAATGCAAACCTGGTGAAGTGGGGAAAAACAGACGATCCTTCATGCCCCCTTTGCCATGAAAAACAAACAGTGGAGCATGTCCTAAGCTCATGTAAAGTAGCCCTGGCTCAAGGAAGGTACACATGGAGGCACAACCAAGTGCTCAAAGAGATTGTACAAGTAGTCTGGGCTAGTACCAACACCACAAAAGGGAAAATCAGGACTCCAAAAGCACCCGCAACATTCTTCACGGCAGGAGGCAGCGAATCATGGCCAAGAACAACAGTGCCACTCGGAACATGCAGGCAGAGTCTGCTGGACGGGGCAGATGACTGGGAGTGCACAGCAGACCTCCCAGAATGGAATAGTCACCCAGAGATTATCAGCAAGAGTGGCATGAGACCAGACATAGTATTACACTCTCAGTCAACCAAGCAGCTGATCATGATCGAGCTCACGGTGCCATATGAGAACAGAATGGAGGCAGCTCAGATCTACAAGACTGAAAAGTATGCTGATCTGGCAAACAGCCTGAGGAGAGAAGGCTATCAGGTCAAAGTCCTCACTGCAGAAATTGGAGCTAGGGGGGTTTGTGGAACGTCGTCTGCATACAGCCATGAAACAGCTCTCAGTTGCAGGGAGGGAAAAACCAAAGCCCTGAAAGCAATGGCAGAAGCGGCAGAGAGGTGTTCAAGTTGGATCTGGTCAAGGAGGAACAAAAGTGAACTTCATAAGGCTTAACTTTCCTACAAATATCAGGTGTCCCTGTGGCTCAGTGGTTAGTGCGCGAGTCATTAAGTGGAAATGAGCATGTCCAGAAGGGCATGGGTTCGAATCCCAGTCATGGCTCATCCCAAGAAAAAAAAAAAAAAAAAGGGGGCAGCAGAGGGACATCCGGAGTCATGAACCGGGTGTGGCCCAACCCCCCTAGAGTGTCAGGAGATAAGGGCCGAAACACTCGCTTGCCCCCCCCCCTTTTTTTTTTTTTTTTTTTTAATCATTTTGTGTGTACATCTCCTCGCTTTCTCGAAACAGTTCAGGAAATCAAAGTGGTGTATTGTGATGCTAGATAATAATCAAATAAGAGTTTGTTGTAGTTGTAGCCCAACCCACCATACATGGCGTTTTAAAGGATTTCTTCAAATCTTCAAATCAAATGCCACGTCGTCTCCATAGACCTTAAGTGACTCGGGTGTGCGCCAAAAAAAAAATCCTACCTCCTTATTTGAAAGACAGCATTCATACCACACCCCTCCCCACCTAACTTACCTACCAGCTAGCTTAAAAAAAAAAAAAACAAAAAAAAAAAAAAAACGTGGGGGGGGGGGGGGGGGGGGGGGATATGTGTGAGGGATCCAGGGAAGGGGGAATTGGGGCGGGGGGGGGGGGGGGGAGGGGGGGAGGGGATCACATTTTGAGAAATAGCATCTTGAATAAATTAAAAAAAAAGCCTGAAAAAATACGCAACAGGCAAAAAACAAAAAAAAAAAACCCATGTACATACATTTAATCCCTTCACTGGCCCCAGCGAAAATTTTCCGAGCCCAAATGTGCATTCTGCACACCTGTAACCCAGAACATTTCAGAGGTGATCAAGACGATGTCAACAATCCAGCTTCCCGGTTATAACCGAAGGGAAGTAACTCCAGAACTGGCAGGAAACACTCTCCCTTCTGCGCACAGAAATGTTTTTTTTTTTCGACCTCTCGCCACCCAAAATGTGCGGGCAGCAGCTGTGAATAAAGTAATGACTTTGTAACCTAAGCATTCATATCCTTAAGGCGGATAAGACAAGACCGTGCTGAGGGCGCCCACAATTTTATGTAATGAGAGAAGAAGAAGAAAAAAAAAAGAAAAATAAGATCGTTAAAAAAAAAGAAAGAAAGAGAACAAGAACAACATTAACAACAACAAGCAAACCAGAACAAGGAAAAGATAATCGAAAAGCAATGCATTTCAACCTCTAGGTCTCCACCAGGAAAGTCACTGAAATAAAAAAAAAAGTACAAAAGAAATGACTAACGCAGAGAGAAAGGTATCTGTTACCACCTATAATTATGTGAAAAAAAGGAGAGAAACAAAAAGAAAGAAAATATGCGCCAACGGTTTGATCAGTGAATTGAGCATTCACAGACGGGCAAGAGTGCATTATTTCCGGAATTTGTAATGTGTTTTCAAATTGGACTTTCCCTTCTTTCCTTTATATGCCCGTCAAAATATATCCTAGGTGGATCCAGGCGGATAGATTATATTACAAATAGAGGATTGGACTGTTTGCCTAGTTTGATGGATATTCAACTTGATTTTAAAGCAGTTTCACGCAATGCCTTTAAATGCTAGCATGCACACAAAATTGTCATGGTATAAACAAAAGTTATTTAAGAACAATAGGCATTTAAGAGTGTATAATGCAAATGAACATTTGAGAAACGGGCCCCCGCTTCAAAATCTATGCTGTAGATCAGTGATTGGTGCAGCCGATAGCAGATCTAGGTTTGCCATGCTGAGCATAAATATTAGAAAAGCATTCCAAGCTGGAAAAGGGTTTTCAATATATACGCCGAAATCAATACCTATACTGACATATATATAAAACACCAATGTCCTTTTTCACATTTCTGCATTGATTCGAAATTTCCTTTGCAGTCATTAGACACTGGAACTGAAATGCTAGAAAAGATTTGTTTGTGAAATGTAATACTGAATACATTGTAAAACATCTTAGTCGAGGTAGATATGTGGACTTTTGTTGGGTTCCAATACACTGCAGTGTAAAGCGCAGTGAAGCAGCTGATTGTCTCGCAAACCAAGGAGCAAGGATAGGGAAAATATTCCTAACTATCCTTCACAGTTGTTACTACCAGAAATAATTCAGATATTTGAAAGTTACGTGTGGAAAGGAAATTCCTGTGAAAAGTCTGATTCACTGGACACCTACTGAAGACGCTTCGATAAAACAGTGACCAAGCTGAGATTAAACGCGTGGAGTACAAAGTTTTCCAGTGATACCAGGCTTATGTGTCTGCAGAAGACTCGTAGATGTGAACAGCCTGTCACTGGCATGTCCACTGACTTGTAACGAGCAGGTCATAAAGAGAAAAGTCTGAATACTGATAACTTCACAAAATATAAACCAGATTATGTATGTTCCACACGTTACTAACATTGTAACTGTCATTGGTCAGGCCGAGTCGCCAAATTATTCTGAAATTTTCAAATATGAATATCTTGGTTCTGCATGAGTTTTATACGTGAAATTATGAGTATACACTTTTAAAATTGTTTATTGTCCTGTGATAGACAGATGTTAAATAAAAATTACTGAACCCGAAGCGCACATAGATTACACAACAGATTCCTATTTGCGGCGTGTTACCAGTGCTGATGTTTCTTTGTTCCATTCGTTCGATGATCTAGTATGGTGATTTACTTTATCATCTTTTCTCATAATAGTTTGTGAAAAGGATATGGCCTTTAACTTGCTGTAGCCTCACTAGTGTTTGATTGACATGCATGCAGGTCGCACGTTTTTTCTTTTCACATCTTCAATTTAAAAAAAAAAATGAAACACTGAGCAATCTATATATTCATTTGTTTTTTTTTACTCTCTGTTAATGAAAGATTTCTCATTTTGACTTGCTATTAGGACAATAATTAGTAAATACATAATGCCATAGCAACCTGAGGAGAAAAATGTCATGTTGAACTATCAATTTTAAAACTGATTTCATTGAGAAAAAAAAGCATGGCGCGAAAATGGAAGGAAAGTGTTTTTATAGAGTGTGTCTAGAATAATGGACACTGGAAATGAAATGGTTGTATTCACGACTTTTCTCTGGCACAATAGAAAAGCATGCCCATCGGTTTCTGCAACATTCAGAAATGGGAGCTAATTCTTGGTATTTTGTGATCTGAAATGTTCATTAAGAGTAACTCTTCTTGTCAAAGCTTTGTGCTTTCCAACGTTTTCTTTTTCTTCTGCTTTTAATGCTGTTCATTTATAACAATTAAATATGTACATTTTGGGATCCGTCATACTCTTACCAACCAAACAAAAATCTTCAATGTCCTTCATCAACGGAGAAAGGCCAGTGAACACCACGACACAACCTGAAACCTGCATTAAAAAGGGACGGAGAGTAAGATGAAGCAACTTATCCGTAATGCTTTTTCTGTGAGGACGTAAAACTCAGCTATTCTAAGATGAAGCCATCTGTAGTCTCTGATTTAAAAGTCTGGCCGTCTACAACCATCTTAATATCTGCTGCAAAAGTACATGCAGTTTGTATTGAGGGCAGAAAGAAATTCTTTCTTTGAATGTTCTCCCTCCCTACCCCCCTCCCCCCTTTCCCCGCCCCCCTTCTCTTTCTCTCCCTGTGTCAGCACCCCCTCAAAGGTTACGTCCCCTGGAAAGTCGGACTGATCAGCCTCCACACAGCAACGGGGGAGGGGATGTGGGAGGCAAACGGGGGGGGGGGGGGGGGGGGGGGGGGGGAGTGTCTATTGCCATTTCGCATTTCGTCTTTTCGCCCTTTTCCAGTTTCGCCATCCTGAAGTGGAGATTTCAATAAAGTTTTCATTTCGCACTGTCTCAGTTGTGAAAGTGTCACCACTACAGGCATTCAAAGTATTCCCATGTCATTTCTTTAGCTGAAAAAGTATTCAGTGATTAAGATTACTGACTGCCGCAACACACAGTCATGTTTCCCTGAGCGCGCGCACACACACACACACACACACACACACACACACACACGCACACACACACATACACACTCACATGTCTTGTCATGAGAGACAAAGAGTTACAAAGAGTTACAATATTACAATTTTCTCGGCGATAATAAATCAACAGTTTGGACGAACTGAAAGTCACAGCAACGTGGGCCTACATGCTCGACTCCCAAAGTGCGTAAAATTAGGACTGAAATGATAACAATAATTCAACAATACAAGTGTCAACGCCACTACACAAAAAGAAAAAAAAGGGGAAAAAAAAGAAAAAAAGTTGGGGTGGGGGTGGGGGGAGGGGTGTGTGTGTGGTTTGAGCGGATGTTCAGCAAATTTCAGTCTCGTGTGTGTGTGTGTGTGTGTGTGTGTGTGTGTGTGTGTGTGTTTGTGTGTATGTGTATGTTGTGTGTGTGTGTATGCGTGTGTGTGTGTGTGTGTGTGTGTGTGTGTGTGTGTGTGTGTGTGTGTGTGTGTGTTTAAATGCCAACATTAATACAGCTTCTTTAGATTGAGCTGTTATCCAGATCTGTGTTACAGTCATAATTAATTCCAGCACTCAAAGAGCCACGGTTCCAGTGTTTAGTCAACTGATTCTGCAAATCTGACAAAAATAAAATACGATGCTGGTCGCCGGCTCCGTTCGACAAAATACATCGAAAGTAACGAACGACGTGTTGACAATAACTTAACAAAAGAAAACAAAGCAAAGAAAAAAAAAAAAAAAAGAAAAAGAAAAAGGCTCCGTTTGTTGTACCACGAATGAAGACACTCATTGATACCTAGAATTATTTCATCTCCATTTTGGAAAAAAAAAAAAAAAAAGTGCGACTCGAGAAAAGGTGCATGGATTCTATGGCGGAAGGAGAGGGGGCAGGGGTGGGGGCGGGGTGGGGGTGGGCGGGGGGGGGCGGGGTGGTGGGTGGGGAGAACGGAGCAGGACTTTCCGAAAGGGGGGTGACGGGATGAAGACGACTCAAACAAAAAAAAAAAGCGAATTTCCGAAGAGAAGGAGAGAGAAAAAAAAAAAGAAGAGAGAGAGAGAGAGAGATGAAAGACAGACAGACAGACAAAGAAGAGAGAAAAGCGAGATGAGAGAAAGAGAAGAGAGAGAGAGAGAGAAAGAGGGACAGACAGAGAGAGAGAGAGAGAGAGAGAGAGAGAGTGAAGGGGACGGGGAGAAGGTGGGAGGAGGAAAGAGAACAGGAGAGAGAGAGTTGGGAGGGTAAGGGTGGAAGTGGAGAGTGAGGAACTGAAGGGTGAGGGAAAAGAAAGGAGTGAGGTGGAGAGAAAGGAACGGTAGGCGAGGAGAGAGGGGAGAGAGAGAGGAGAGAGAGAGAGAGAGAGTAAGAGAGAGATATGCAGTAGAGAGAGAGAGAAAAGAGTCAGCGAGAGAGAGAGAGAAAGAGATATAGATCACTTAAAGAGTGGCAGAGAGAGATATAAAACGGACCGGAGAGAGATTAGTAGAGTATATAGAGAGAGAGAAATCAGATAGACCAGAGAGAGAGAGAGAAAAGAGAGGAGCATAGAGAGAAAACTAGTGAGAGGCAGAACCTGAGAGAGAGAGAGAGAGATTGACAGAGAGAGAGAGAAAAAGAGACAAAAGAGAGAGAGAGCGAGAGAGAGAAGCTAGGCAAGGGGGAAGGCCGAGGATGGAAGCAACGGGAGAGGGGACAGAAGGGATAGAGAGATATAGTGGAGGAGGCAAGGTGTATAATGCAAAGAGTGAACAAGGGTCAGTCCTATCAGATACCGATCACTTAAAACTTGGCAGACCTGAACGGCGAATTGTATATATAGCCCATCAAATCCATTGAGCATACAATGCGTGGCAGCGCAAGAATATGAAGGAAAGAAGCTCCACGCGACGACTAAAAAAAACCAAGAGAAGACAATCACTTACGCACAGGTACTTCTGAATTATTTACAGAACTTCTGCCCGTCACTTAGATTATCTTCTCGTACTACGAAACCCTTAGATTATCTTCTCGTACTACTAAAAAACAAGAGAAGGCAATCAACTTACGCACAGGTACTTCTGAATTATTTACAGAACTTCTGTCCGTCACTTAGATTATCTTCTCGTACTACAAAAAACCCTTAGATTATCTTCTCGTACTACGAAACCTCTGCCTCAGAGATACATACTGACAAAAAAATGAGACAAGAGATGAAATACGAAGCCGATGCTTAAACAACCTATAGTCTCTTCTTTAGCCCCCCCCCCCCCCCCTTCCCCCTCCCCCAATCCCCGTTTAAAATCCACACCTTCTTCAATACGAACAAGATACATGCTTGTCAGCACTTCGTGGTCACAGACAAAGAGATTTTACAAAGAAATTATTTATCACCATTATATATACATATATATTTTTTAAAATATTCTCCCACGCACCATAAATAGCAATTAACGTCCTCAGATGGTGAGAGCAAGGCATGTCGGGTGGCGAGGGGGCAGTGAGTAGTGGGGTGGTGGGGAGCTGGGGTGCTCAGGCTCTCAGGATCTCTCTCTCTTTCTCTCTCTCTCTCTCCCTCACGGCTCGATGGCGCTGAAGAGGCAGCAGAGAGAAGATGATGGCTACGATCTGTGGGGTACAAACCATCCGCAGCATTAGGATGATGACACTGGTATCTGTCTGTCTGTCTGTTTGTCTGTCTGTCTGTCACACACACACACACACACACACACACACACACACACTCTCGCTCTCTCTCTCTCGTACACACACACACACACACACACACACACACACACACACACACTCGCATACACACACACACACACTCTCTCTCTCTCTCGCACACACACACACACATACACACACACTCTCTCTCTCTCTCTCGCACACACACACACACACACACACACACACACACACACACACACACACACACACTCGCATACACACACACACACTCTCTCTCTCTCTCTCGTACACACACACACACACACACACACACACACACTCATACACACACACACATGCATACACACACACGCATCACACACACACACACACACCACACCACACACACACACACACACACACACACACACACATACACGCACACGCACGCATGCACGCACACACACGAATACACATGAACGATACTACAGTAAACACACACACACACACACACACACACACACAACACACACACACACACACACAAATGCGCGCGCGCGCGCGCACGCACACACGCATGTACGCACGCACACGCACACACACACACACACACACACACACACACACCGTTTCTGCTATATTTGTACAAGTAAATTATGGGTACATACCCATGTGTACGTACGTGCATGTATCTCCCGTGTGTTTAGTTGCATGTTCAAGCGTGTGCGCGCGCACGCTCGCGATTGAAAACGTTTGGAAAAGAGCGTTCGAGAAATGAAACGACAGACAGAATATCGAATAAGCGTTCGTTCCTTCATTACATGATGACGAGGGGTGGGGAGATGATGACAGTGACGATGAGAGAGATGATGATGATAGTGATGATGAGAGAGATGATGCTAGTGACGATGACGATGTTATATATTTACCTCGACAGAAATAATACCAATGGCGATGCCGATGATGATGACCGCTTTGTTCGAAATCCAGTCCTTGATTTTGGTAAAACATGGCTGTGGGAGACACAAAAGACACATGAAACGGCATGGTAAGAACATGGCGATACTAAGGGAGACAATCGAGGCTCTGTCCTTTTTGTCTGTGTCTCTAGGACATTATGTGAGTGGGTCGCTTGGTCCATGAGGATTAGGGATGCATGCTAGCGGTTTTGATGATAAACATGTAAATGACCATAGCCTACAAGAATACGACTTCATCTGAAAATTTTCACCGGAGAGCCTCCGCCGTACAGCAGCCTTCGTCAGTGCCTCTGAGGTTCCTGTCTGAGAGAACGACGAAGAAGAAGAAGAAGAAGATCTGGAATGAAAAGACTTCCTGTCCCCTCCCCCGACGTATATTTCTCTATGACATAACAGTTATTGATTGATGCTTGTGGTAATAATATAATAATCGAGTGTACCCCCAGGTTCTTCCAGCTCTGCCCCTTTCCCCCTAACCCCGCTTCTTTCTTCCTTTAGCACATAATGTCTGCTTTGTCTCTAAAGCATTGCTGATGGTTAGAATACCATTCATGTTTATCGTCTTTAAGAATAGGCAGCTACATCAGAACCTGAACCCTCCCCATCTCCACCACCACCTTCTCTCTCTCTCTCTCTCTCTCTCTCTCTCTCTCTCTTTCTCTCTCTCCTCTCTCTCTCTCTCTCTGAGGTGTCAAATAGATCTTCTTCCGCGTACGCAGGCTGATACTCCTGCGGACACTCCCCGTATAGACAGGCAGGTATCAATCCCATCTGCTCAACATAGGGAGTGGAGGTTTGTGTGTATGACCGTTTTTTTTTTTTTTTTTTTTTAATCCCGCCATTAAGGCAGCCATACTCCTTCTTCGGGGAAAGTGCATGCTATGTGTAACGTGTCATCCATAACAACGGCCAAACTGGCCTTCTCTCCCGAAAGTTGGTGATGGGATTTGACGTGTGTGCGAGATGTTATGCGTGCGTTCACACACGGAACCTCGGTTTATAGTCTCATTCGAAGGACTGAATGGGAAATGGAGTCAGAACCAATGTTTAACTCCGAGGGGAAAATCCCCCTGAACCAAAACGGCTCGGCGGAGATTCGAACCCGCAAACCTTGAATTACGAGTCCGGCGCTCTACCAGCTGAGCTATTCCGGCCCCCTGTCAAATAGATGGCTACTAGCTGTTGATGACAATCATCCTCGTATATCCCTCCCCCTTCCCCTCCTCCCTCCCCTCTCCTCTCAGCCACCCCCCTCTCCCTTTCGCATCTCCCCCTCTCCTTCACTCTAGTCAACGGCCCCCCCCGCTCCTCCCCCCACCCTCACACCCCTCCCCTTGCTCCATCCCCCACCACTCACTCCCTTTTGCATCCCCCCCTCTCCCTCCTTTTCTCTACAGCCAACATCCCCACTCCTTCCCCTATCTCCATTCCCCACACCCACCCCCTTTCCCTTCCCTCCCCCTCTCTTTATCTGCAGCCACACACCCCCACCCACCCAGCTCTAGACCCCCACCACCCACTCTTTCCCTCTTCCCTCCCCTCTCCCTCTCTTTATCTCCAGCCGACACCCCCACCCTCACTCTTCTCTAGCTCCAGCCCCCACCACTCACTCTTCCCTCCCCCTCTCCCTCTCTTTATCTATAGCCACACCCCCCCCCCCCCCCCTCCCTATTTCCATCCCCCACCACTCACTCCCTTTCGCATCCCTCCCCCCTCTCTTTCCCCCTCTCTTTCTCTCCAGCCAACACCCCTTCCCCCCCCCACCCCACCCCCTCCCCTAGTTCCACCCCCCCACTATTTTACTTCCTTTCGCATCCCTCCCCCTTCCCCCCCCCCCCCCCCTTCTCTTTCTCTCTTGCCAGCAACCCCCACCCCCACCCCACCCATCCCCACCCACCACTTCCCTATATCCATCCCCGACTACTCACTACCCCCCCCCCCCCCCTCTTCCTCTCTCTTTCTCTCCAGCCAACACCCCTCTCCCCCTCCCTCTCCCCCCCCCCCGCCCCCCCCCCCCCCCCCAGCTCCAACCACCCCCCTCCTTCTACTCACTTCCTGTGTGTAAGGGTTGTCGGCTGCCGGTTCCCTGAAGGGGCACTGCTTGTCCTTCAGGTCGATCTTGTTGTTGTCGAAGAAGGCGTCCTTGTCGGTCAGCTCACAGCAGGTCACCGGCACCTTTATCGTGGGGTCGGTGCGGTTGGCGTACCACTGGGTGCTGTTGAAATCGTCCGCGCTCCCTACCCCGCAACACCCGAACTGAAATAACAGGGAGAACGAACTTGAATATTAGGTTTTTTTTGGGGGGGGGGGGGGGGGGGGGGGGGGGGGGTGCTTGTTTTTTTTTTTTTTTTTTTTTTTTTTTTTTTTTTTTGAAGCCTTGCTGGTGAGAATAGCATGGAATTGTTGACTGTGGTGTATCTCTCTACTGGATGGCGAGGGACCACCACAGAGACACTTTCAGCCGTGGTGGTCCCTCCCTGATGAGTCCGATCCAGCGGACGAAAGGTCTAGGAGCAGGCGATAGGAAGAGTTCTGTCTTCAAGATGGGTGACGAGGGTCTCCATAGACTGCTAATGAAGCAGTTCATATTATTCAGGATATATTTCCCTACTTTTCATTCTCACTTTCTTTAACCCCCCCCCCCCCCCCGTTCCCGATTTTCTTCCTTTCGAACCTTTGCCAAGTCACTACTGATAACGATAATGATGGAAGAATTGTTAGTCTGCACTTGTTTTGTTCCACAACTAAATTGTTCAACACATTGATCACGACAGAGGAAAAATAGGTGAGGCTTAAATAAACCTGTTTAAGATTTTGTCTAAGCGGATTTGTGTACACACACACACACACACACACACACACACCACACACGCATGCGCGCGCACGTGCATACAGACAGACAAACACACCCCCCCATTCCCCATTCCCCTCCCCCCCCCCCCCCCCCCCAACCACACACACACACACACACACACACACACACACACAGAGGCAGGATCATTGCAGTGTTGAAGTCGCTCATGCTTTTCAATGGAGACGATGTTCGTGCAAGGGAGGTAATCTATTTTACAGCTCGCGTTCAGCGGAAGTGCCCTGCAGTTTTCCATGGGACAGATGCCGATGGTGGGCACGGCCGAAGAAATTTTGCTTCACTGGTCAGCTTACCAGTTCAGTCAGTCAGTCAGAGAGAGAGAGAGAGAGAGAGAGAGAGAGAGAGAGAGAGAGAGAGAGAGAGAGAGAGAGAGAATTAAACAAACAAACAAAAACATGGGCATGATACGATGCACTTGGAATTCAGACAGCCGATATCACGATCGTTATCCAAAGAAATATTTCCCTTTCTGGACCTATCTGCATGACTTAATGCACCAAGAAAAGATCATTCTATTTACTATGGAAAGAAAGGCATTGGCTTCCCCTGATGTTTTATTTTTTTTTCTTTTCTCGGAACAAGACTATTACTGAACGCCCATCACAACACTATGAGTTGGTATGGAATAACAAAACAGACAGGATTAAAAGAAAATATACAGAGCTAGAGTTTAAGCGATGTTTCAGAAATAAATTCATAGAAATGTATGGTCCTAAAATTCTCTCTCACAAACTCAATACATTGTAGAAGGATGTCCCATTGTATGACCATTTCACAAAAACACAAAATGTTGTAAAATTCGTCAGAGAGTATTGCTAAGCCATTATTCTGTTATAAAAAAAAAATTGTGATGAACAGGAAACGGAGGCGAAAAAGAAACGCCCGGAGATGCCGGGGAGGACCCAGAGAAGCACTATCTTCACCTGCCTGTAGAGCAGTCTTGTACCACCCTTGGAGGCCTGTGTGCTGTTTGACGATGGGTACAGGCACAAGCACGCGCAGGACACTCCATTGAGATATCAAGGGACATAACTGCTACTAAACAGAGATAAATCGGTCTACAAGATGCAACTCATAGCAGCTTTAAAGTAACATCCCCATGGGTGTACCAGTCCGTATTTCATGACTGCAGAACCGACCGGCGAAAAAAACACCACCTCCAGCTGTCGAGCACACCCCACAGTACAGACCCAACCACCCCTGCCCCGGACAAATGAAGACAGTGCCACTCCAGACACAGCCAAGCTTTCGCCCATACGGTCTTATGTGCCCTCAAAAGAGAATCCAAAGCCATTATTCTGTTATAAAAAAAAACTGATGAACAGGAAACGGAGTGTTTCACTTCAAAAACAGGATAAAAATAATAATATAAATAATAATAATACTTTTGATAGGAGACATCGTTGCCTAAAATAAAAACTACTCTGAATACAAGAGATTTTGCAGTGTATAGAAGATACCTCGGAAACTATGTTCAGTATATGAA
>JADBJO010001850.1:350000-352500 GCA_016801955.1 Conus betulinus
ACTATCAATTCATTTTTCAGTTTATTGGTAAAAGAGGGAAGTTTCTATTTCGATTGAGAAAGTTAAGGTCAAACTAAGTTACGTCAAAACAGGACAACTGTTCGTGCAATTTTTGTTTTAAGTAATGCAATCGATTTTTGTTAAATCAGCCATAGAGTTGTACGAGCTTAGAGCAAGCTAACAGAAACTGGTTTTGAATGTAATTGAGATACACCTGGAAGAAGCCAATAAATGACTTTATTTACAAACTGCCGACGTTTCGATTTTGCACAGCAATCAATTCAAATTTGGCTCTCGTAGCCAAACATTGCGGTGGGGGTGAGGGGGGTGGGGGGGGGGGGGGTGGGAGAGGACGATACTGACTTCTCAGAGAAGAAAGAATAGTATTACAAACTGTGAGATGAAAAAGGAAGTGACGAATTTCATTTTGGGTCTCACTGCCCCCGATTGAGAGTCCAAAGTCTTCAGTTTTTTCTGCTGGAAATAATTCTGAAAGTACAAGCGACTGTGACAACAGTCCCCCCCAGCCCCCTCCCCCCCCCCCCCCCCCCCCCCCCCCCCCCCCCCCCCCATGAAATAGAAACTTTCTAGAATTTATGGCAAGGCACACAGACAATCAACGAGTATAGACAATCTAGACAATCAAAGAATACGAAAAATCTTCCATGAAATCCGACAATCATGACATAGCGCAGCGAATCAAAATGCATGGAACAGTTTTTTGAACGTTCAAGAATGACGAAGTAGTGCATGTAGCAGCCTTTCAATGTGAATTGTAGTAATGACCTTTGGAACCTTCTGGAAGATTTTTTTTTTTTCTTGCACTGAACAGCAGGTTCTGGAATTCTCAAGCAAGCTCTGGATCTATGACGTATTTTTTGTGCTCATGAATACCTTAATTGAGAGAGACACTGACTGACTGACTGACACTGACACTTTTTTTTTTTTTTTTTTTTTTTTTTTTTTTTTTACTGATTAGGCCATAGACCCATATCAACAGGGATTTACACCAGACAGAGGCATATAAACAAATAACATGTCATTTTTTTCAATCATTCATTTCTAATCTCAAAGGCTTTATCAATATATGTTGCAAGTTAATTTGTACAGATTTGTTATTATTTGCAAGAAGAAGTGAAAGTTTAAAGCTTGAAGGGTTATTAAAGTACTTTTTTTTTACGATTCTCTCTAATTTCCTGATATCTTGGACCAGAGAGGATGAAGTGTATCTCTGTTTCAGCGTGAAATCGACAAAATGGACAGTCGAATCTTCTTTCACAAAGCGTTCTCTCCAAAAGGTAATCTGTGAATCTTCAAAGGCGAAACTCCTTACCTAAACTGAATAAAAAGTGTTCTAACCCTGAGATGTTTCAAGTGATTCAGATGCGGCGCTAGAGATAAGGAAGATTTAAATGTGCTATAGAAAGAACATCGTTCACTTGAATGAATGTTTCTTGACCATTCTTGACTATATGACCTAACAAGTCTGTCCTTACTATTAATTGAGAGCGAGAGAGAGAGAGAGAGAGAGAGAGAGAGAGAGAGAGAGAGAGAGAGAGAGAGAGAGAGAGAGAGAGAGACTCGTGACTTTAATGTGAGGCCATCAGCCTATTCACATGAGTACGCAACAAAGAGCAAATCAATTTTACATAATTAGAGCAAAATTCACCATGACTGCAAGCAAACATTCTTCCACGACAGTATGTACACGCAGAATTCTATCTTAATTATACGTTAATGCTTCTTAGTACGTCCTTCCTTCCTTATGAGCGTAATGTAGGTATATATCAATATCATTGTTTTTAAAACTCATAATATTAATACTGTTGAGACTAGCACACAAAACCCATGTTTTCTATTCCATTTCCCTCATCGGTAATATCGTTCACATAATACAGTAAAGCCCTTTCTTCCCTGCGTCGTATAGTTCTCCGGAAAGCGAGAGAGACAGAGAGAGAGAGAGAGAGAGAGAGAGGAGAGAGAGAGAGAGAGAGAGAGAGAGAGTTTACACACAAACTGAGCCAGTGTCTCACACGTTCCCAAGAGGCATCTGGACTCTTGCATGGCCCCACAGCAGCCCAGGAAACCCAGAACGAGCAGGTTGGCCCCCACAACAATCAGCACGATTGCTCCTTTCTGTTCACATCATCATCATCATCATCATCATCATCATCATCATCATCATCATCATCGTTGTGGTCTTCATCATCATCATAATCATCGTTGTGGTCGTCGTCGTCGTCGTCGTCATCACCACCACCACCACCACCATCATCATCATCATCATCATCATCATCAACATCAACATTATAATCATCATGAATATGATCATTATCATCATGATCATCATCACCACCAGCCCCAGGAACTCGGAAACTATCACCATGGATCTCAACAGCGCTCCTTTTTCGTAATCAGTGCATCGTCGTCATCATCATCATCATCATCATCATCATCATCATCATCAGAAGAATCAGAATCAGAATCATCATCACCATCA
>JADBJO010001851.1:5000-12500 GCA_016801955.1 Conus betulinus
TTGTGGCCAGCTTCCCGAGGTGTTCCCGTTGGAAGTCTCCTTGTTACCCAATCAGAGGTCTCCACGTCTCCTTGTTACCCAATCAGAGGTTTCCACGTCGTTTGGAGGGAGTGGGTGGAGACTGAGGAGGGCGGGGTGGGTGGGGAGGGAGGGTATGGGCTGGTAGGGGGTGTTGTTAGGTGAGAACGAGAGATAATGAGAATGGAGTAGGGATGATTTTGGTCTGGTGAAGGACTGGATGACACTGGAGGTTTTGGGGGTGGGTGGGGGTGTCACGTGGTGCGGCCTGATTTTCTTGAAAAGTGTGTGTGTGTGTGTGTGTGTGTGTGTGTGATAATGAGGAGTAAGATTTTCGGGAGAGGAGGAAGAGGGGGTCACTGTATGCGAACGATGAACTGCAAGTGACGCGAGTGGTTCGGAAAGGAGTGAGTGATATCATCAACAAAAGCAAGCTAACGAAACAAACCAAATTAAGGAGTTCAGTTTTTTTTTTTTTTTTTTTTTTTTTGGCTTGTGGAGTCAGTGCGCTTGGTTTTTGTTTTGCTTTGTGTGTGTGTGTGTGTGTGTGTGTGTGTGTGTGTGTGTGTGTGTTCTTCTTTTTGTTTGTGGAGGGGGGGGGGGGGGTGATGGTGGTCACTGTCCACTGATTTCACGTATCACTTTGGACAAATCAGAAATTTTTAATGAGGATAACTGAATAAGCATTTTAATACTTTTCTTTTCATCAGGTTCCTCAAAAACAAAGCAAAACTACGTCACAAATTAAACAAAGACCAGAAAAGAGCAGTAAGAGTATGTTAACAATAATATCAGCTGTGACAATACAGGAAATGATATTAATATAGAAAGGATCGGGATGCAATAAACAAAAACAAAAGGGGCAGAGTACATTAGAGAGAGTGTGTGTGCGTGAGTGAGTGAGTGAGTGAGTGAGACAGTGAGTGAGTGAAAGAGAGACAGTGAGTTAGAGGTGTGATTGAGAGAGAGAGAGAAAGTGAGAGAAAGTGTGTGCGTGTGTGTGTGCGAGAGAGAGAGAGAGAGAGAGAGAGAGAGAGAGAGAGAGAGAGAGAGAGAGAGAGAGAGAGAGAGAGAGCGAGAGAGAGAGAGAGAGGAAGGAGGGGGGGGGGGGGGGAGAGGGAGAGAGGAAGAGAAAGAGGAAGAGAAAGAGGGAGGGAGAGAGACAGAGCGAGAGAGAGACAGAGAGAGAGACGGGTGGATAGATAGAAGGGCGGACAGAGAAACAAAAATGTGGCGTCATCTGGCTAGTAGACGTAGCGATCATTGTCGTCGGTAGAGAGGCTTACAGGGTGTGTGGTACGTATGCGGGATCAGGCAGGGACCACTGAACACACACACACCACGCACACACCACACACACACACACACACACATGGAACGGGAAACAAAAGGCTGTGTCTCGTTTGAGGGCCGCTTCATGACCACCTGAAACAGCCCGGCCCCTGCTGGCTACTAGGCACTGCAGTAAACTGGGTGTGGTTGTGTATGGGAGAGCCGGACTGAGCGACGCTGGAAAACGATGCAACTGACGGAGCATGGAATGTGAAACGGCAAAATGGAACGATAGATAGAGAAAAAGACTGAAAGGAAGAATGAAAGAAAGAAAGAAAGGAAGAATTAAAAGAAAGAAAGAAAAGGAAGGAAAGAAAGAAAGGAAGAATGACAGAAAGGAAGGAAGGAAGGAAAGAAAGCAATTGACGCAACTGAGGACGTATCGAATATGAGACTGCAAAATGGAAATATATAGAAAGAAAGGAAGAAATAAAGGAAGGAAGAAAGAAACAAAGAACGAAAGGAAGAATGAATGAAAGAAAGAAAGACAGACAGAAAGAAAGTAGTGATGCAACTGAGGAAGAATGGACTGTGGGACGGTAAAATGGAAAGATAGATAAATATAGAAAGGAGGAAGAAAGAAAGAAAGAAAACAATGATGCAACTGAGGAAGCATGAGAGACATATGAGACAGCAAAATGGATAGAGAGATGAAGAACGAAAGAAAGCAATGATGCAGCTGAGGAAGCATGGATTGTGAGACGGCAAAATGGAAAGATAGATAGAGAAAGAAAGAAAGGAAGGAAGAAAGAAACAAAGGAAGAAAGGAAGAATGATAGAAAGAAAAGAAGGAAGAAGAAAAACAAGAAGAAAGGAAGAATGAAAGAAAGGAAGTAAGAAAAAAAACAAAGAAAGAAAAGGAAGAATGAAGGAAAGAAAAGAAGGAAGAAAGAAACAAAGAACTGAAGAATGAAAGAAAGAAAGGAAGAAGAAAGAAAGAAAGGAAAAAATGAAGAAAGAAAGGAAGGAAGAAGAAAACAAAGAAGAAAGGAAGAATGAAAGAAGGAAAGTAGAATGAAAAAACAAGAAAGAAAGGAGAAATGAAAGAAAGAAAGAAGGAAAGAAAGAGAGCAATAATGCAACTGAGGAAGCATGGAATGTGAGACGGCAAAGTGGAAAGATAGATAGAGAAAGAAGAGAGAGAGAAAGAAAGAACAAAGAATGAAAGGTAGAATGAAAGAAAGGAAGGAAGGACGAAAGAAAGCAACGATGCAACTGAGGAAGCACGGAATGTGAGACGGCAATATGGATAGAAAGATAGAGAAAGAAAGAGAGAAAGAAACAAACAAAGAAAGCGATGATGCAGCTGAGGATATGAGACGGCAAAATGGAAGATAGCTAGATAGAGAAAAGAAGAGATGAATGAATGAAGAAAATCAATGAGTGAGTGAACCAATCAACCAATCAATCAATCAGTCAATAAATCAACCAACAAATCAATCAATAAAATGAAATACAATGACGGCATGCAGACCCATCTTCCCCTCGTTTTGCACGTGCGAAAAGTTCCCCTCTTCAGCAAATTGCCCCCATCATCATCATCACCATCACCAGCAGCAATAGCAGCAGCAGCAGCAGCAGCAGCAAAAATCATCATCATCATCATCATCATCATCATCATCATCATCTCAACACAGCTAACCTTTTCAGTCCTACGATCGACAATAGAGTTGTTGTTTGTGACGCACGTGGTGTCAAATTGGAAAGATCATCATTCAGATGTACTATGCCGAGTGCTGTAGAGCGGGTGTCACTCCTGATCGATGCTAGCGTTGATAAGGAAGCTTCCACGATGTTGCCTGTAGTGAGATCTGAACAGTCCAGTGTCATGGGCAAAAAAAAAATAAATAAAAAAATATATTTTTTTAAAGCATTTTTTTTTGGTTTTAAAAACGAAAATGATGAATCAAATTTACAATTAAAATTAGATCTAGTGGCGAGGTGAGGCGACTGCAGGCGGAAAGTTAAACAAACGTTAAATATTAGCCTATAGCGCACCGCCAAAAAATTAAAAGTGGACAAGCGAACCACAAGACAAAACACGACGCGTTTCGACCTCTAAGGTCTTCTTCAGGCAAGAAACAAAACAACCAGGACAACGAAAATGAACGAGCAATCACTTCTCTTCATCCACTTCATTGCTCGTTCATTTTCGATGTCCTGATTGTTCTGTTTCTTGCCCGAAGAAGACCTAAGAGGTCGAAACGCGTCGTGTCTTATCTTGTGATTCGTTTTGCCCTTTTTTTTTTTTAAATAATAATAATGAATACTTATATAGCGTCTATTCTCGGCTAGAGACCAAGCTCTAAGCGCTTTGCAATCCACACTCGTTTATACAACGGGCTGCCTACCTGGGAAGTGCCGACTGAAGAACTGCCAGCTGGCGCTTCATTCAGTCGTTTCCCGTGACATCCAGTCAGTATCGTTCAATATCGTTCACTCAATGTTTTTACTTCCTTCATTCTTTCCACTTCTCACGCAGGGTGCATGCTATGTGTAATGTGTCATCCATACCAACGGCCAAACTGGCCTTCTCTTCCGAAAGTTGGCGATGGGATTTTACGTGTGTGCAAGATGTTATGCGTGCGTTCACACATGGAACCTTGATTTATAGTCACATTTGAAGGACTGTATGGGAAATGGAGTCAGAACCAATGTTAACTCCGAGGGGAAAATTCCCCTGTACCGAAACGCCTGGCGGAGATTCGAACCTGCAACCCCAGGATTACCAAGATTACGAGTCCGGCGCTCTATCAACTGAGCTATTCCGGCGGTGCGCTATCATTATATTCAAAATTTGTTACAATCAAAGACAAAAAAAAACTGCAAGCAGACACACGGAGAAAGAGACAGGCAGGGAGCAACACGGACAGGAAGCAGCGGCGGCATGCCAAGTCAGTTTGCCTTGTTCCCACTCGCAAATTATGTTCCCAATTTCTTTTAAAAAAAAAAAAAAAAAAAAAAAGAAAGAAAAATAAAGAAAGGTGGGGGGAGGGCTGGAGCGTGGAGGGAGGGAAGGAGGGAGGGAATTGGGCGGGCGGGGAAGCTACTTCATCATCAGCAGTAACAAGGTTAGTTTGAAAGCAGCGGAATTATCAGGGAACAACTCTTGGGCCTTGTTACCCCCGGAGTCCTGAACTGTTCCCGTTTGATGTCTGCTTGTTGCCCAATCAGAGGTCCCCCCCTCCTCAACCCAACTCCCCCCCCCCCCTCCCTTCCCATCAATTTGGAGGAAGGGGGTGACAGTGGCGGAAAGGGAAGGAAGACAGGAGGGGGGGGGGGGAAGGGAGGGGGAGGGAGTAGAGGTGACGAAGGTGTGGCTCGGCAGGGGTTCGTCTCCCTTGTCGAGAGCTACTGATAAAGGGAGATAATGATAAGCTGATAGACTTGGGAGGATAAGCAGCAGGGTGGGGGATGGACGGGTGGGGGACGGGGGGTAGGGGGGGGGGGGGCGGGGAGGGGGGGGGAAGTGGTAGGAGGTCAGGGAGTACCGCGGGAGTCTGGCAGTGTCGGGGTGATGAGAATGTGTCGAATTGTTTTCTTTGAAGAGGACGAGTTTTTCCCTTGCAATGGTTATATTTACATTCAATACACATGTTACATCAATACACACACATTATTCAATGCATTTACATATAACACTTAACTAGAGCTATCAAGATCATAAAAAGTGCCATAATTCGTATATTTCAATATAAATTTATTACACTATATCAATTGTTATCAAATGAAATATTGAAAAGTTGCAAGGGTATTTACCAATTACAATATATAAACAGAGGCTATGAAAGGAAAACAGAAGAAAAAAAAAACGAACAAGGGAGGGAACCAATAGCCCCCACACCACACCCCTGAAAGTGTGGGTGCAGGGTGCCTGGGGCATGGTGGGGTAGGAGGAAAAAAAAAAAACAGAAGCAAAACAAAACAAAATAAAAACAAACAAAAAAATAATTCGTGTTCACAAAGTATTATTCACACAAATTTCATTGCCTATTTGTCGATACATTACAGGAGCATCGGTTTTTGTGTGTGTGTGTGTGTGTGTGTGTGTGTGTGTGTGTGTGTGTGTGTGTGTGTGTGTCTTTAACATTTTACCAGGGTGTCATGTCGACAATGGAATATTCTTATAGTGTTTTCACATAGGGCAAGATAGGGTAGCCAATTTTTCAAAAAGACATGATAACGCATTTCTGTCATATGTGCATGTTTTTCTATACTGTACCTAAGCTTAAGTTCAGTTTAAAAGCTGACAGTCTGGGTTTAACACTATTAATTCTGCAATTGTAAACAAAATATTTCGCCCACAATAAAATGAGATCAAATGATTGGTCTGTTTTTGTGTTTTCATCGGTTCCAAACAAAACCAGCTCAACATTAAATGACAATCTAATACAATTTTCACACTTTGTTTTTATGTAGATTTCTAATTCTTTCCAGAATTCTGTGAAGTAGTGCAGCAGTACCACAAATAATGATGTATACTATCTCTCTCCATTTGACAAAAACTGCATCTATCGCTATCCCTCAAGCCCATTCTGTTTAGTATGATGTTGGATACAAGAATTCTATAACAAATTTTCAGTTGGAACCACCTGAATTTTATTTCCTTTATTTTTCTTGCAATTTTCAATACGGTTTCCCAATCTACTGCGGTATGTAGCTTGAGTTCCCAATTCACAAAAGGCTTGATATCAAGTACATATAATTTATCGAGAAGTATATTATAGTAAATCTTAGCTCCTTTATTGACACTTGTTATGATTTTCAATAACTTGCAATTTCATTCTTATGATTATTTTCAAATTTTATGTTTCTTTTCCTTGCATATTCTTTTACTGCACGAACACATCCAAAATAGTGTAGAGGATTTAAATGACTTCCCACCTTTGTTGTCATAGCTTCATAACTTAAAAAATTGCCATTTTCGTCAATCATATCTCCGACGTAGAATATACCTTTCTCTGCCCATAGTTTGTAGAAAAAATGGGAATTGGTTAACTTTGAATTTATCATTATAAAAAACAGGTTCTGAAATAATTTCTTCGTTGTTATCTAAATCTACATGAATGCTCAGACTGTCATATGACTTAAATACGTCTTTCCAAAACTTGTTGCATTTACTGTACAAGAATCTCTTTGATCCAAAATTTTTTATTTTGTTAACTTCTGGACACTGAGTTACTAAAATGGTCTACCACTTTGAATCATTATTTATTAATTTTTCTATCCAGGACAATTTCAGTGCTTGCATGAAAGCATAGATATTTGGTAATCCTATGCCCCCATTTTCAATATCATGTACTGCATATTTTCGTTTAATTTTGTCAGGCTTTCCATCCCAGACAAAATCAAAACACATGCTTTGTAATTGTTTTATAACATCATCATCAGGAGGGTTTGGAAGCAACAACCACAGGTATACAAGTTTTGACAAAATAAGAGATTTTAGGACTGCAACCTTACCTAATGGTGTGCACGTCCGTTTGGACCAAGTTTTGAACAACCTTTTCACTTCGAAAAACATATCTGATGTATTAAGGTCTATTAATTTTGAAAGATCATTTGTGAACCATATTCCAAGAATTTTGAATTTTCTTGGATTCCACATCATGTGTTTTTCAACTAGGTACATTATTTTTCGAGTCCTTTTTTGTCCTAACCATACATTGCAAGTTTTTCAAAAATTAATTTTAACCCTGAAATATTTTCAAATTCTGATACTGAATTAAAAAGTTTTTCATAAGATTTTTTATCTCCTTGTAGAGTGAAAAACGTATCGTCTGCAAACTGGTTTACCTTGAACTCTGTTTCTGATATTTTTATTCCCTTCATTTCCTCATCGTTCCTGATTTTGCATGCTATAACTCTACACGTAATACAAATAGATATGGTGATAGAGGATCCCCTTGACGGCACCCTCTTTTTACCGGGAAAGTTTCGGACATTTTGCCGTTAACATTTACGTGTGTTTTAATGTTGTTATAAAAAGTACAAATCCATTACAAATATCTTCACCAAACCCAAAGCATTTGACGACTTTTACCAAGTAATTCCAGTTAACTGAATCAAAACCTTTTCAAAGTCTATGAAAACTAGTAGTCCTGGTACATTTTTGTGATCGTCTCTGTTTTTCTCTGTCTCCCACTGTGT
>JADBJO010001851.1:20000-22500 GCA_016801955.1 Conus betulinus
TCTGCACTGTTATACTTATTTCAGCTATACTCTACTCATGTCTACGGTGCTCCGCTTCGCCCTGTTCTATTCTGCATCGGAACGAACAATTGGGTTTGCGCCATTGTTTATAAGCGCACACTTTTAAGCGAGTATTTTGCATGTCTAGAAGTGTGTGTGTGTGCGCGCGTGCGTGTGAACGCGCGCGCACTAGTGTGTGTAAGAGAGAGAGACGAACAGACTGACTGCATTTCATTCATTCAGCTTTCACGTGGCACACTGATAGCTCACATTACTGATTACATGGCGCTCTCTTGGGACATGGCCCAGCTGCCTTTCTGCTGCGTAGGCGCCCTTCTGATGATGCGGACAGTGTATCCATTATGACGTCATTGTTGTCATGCGCTCTTACAGACAACAGGAAGAAGACAGCCTGCCCTTTATGACATCATTGTTGTTATGCGCGCTTACAGACAGCAGGAAGAAGACAGCCTGCCCTTTATGACGTCATTGTTGTTATGCGCGCTTACAGACAGCAGGAAGAAGACAGCTTGCCCTTTATGACATCATTGTTGCTATGCCTGCTTACAGGCAGCAGGAAGAAGACCGCGAGCCCTTTATGACGTCATTGTTATGCCTGCTTACAGGCAGCAGGAAAGAAGACCGCGAGCCCTTTATGACGTCATTGTTGCTATGCCTGCTTGCAGGCGGCAGGAAGAAGACAGCCTGCCCTTTATGACGTCATTGTTGTTATGCCTGCTTACAGACAGCAGGAAGAAGACAACCTGCCCTTTATGACGCCATTGTTGTTATGCCTGCTTACAAACAGCACGAAGAGTGGACGGTATTGAATTCACCTCTCTGTTCTTCTCTTCTCCACCCTCCTCCCGTACGGCCCCCCCCCCCCCCCCCCCCCCCCAACTCTCAGCCCCCACCCCCCACCCCCACCGCTTTTCTAAAAGAAGATAAACATGGAAGAGCAGCCAACCCCAAGTCACACACGCAGACACATGAACAAATAATTATAGTGATAAAAACAATAACGATAATAACAAGAATAATGATAACATTGATGAAAAGAAGAAAGGAATGATAGTAGTAATGATCATGATAATGTTAATGATGATGATGATGATTAAAAGATAATGATAGTAACAAAAACAACAATATTAATAGAATGATTATATTAATGACGACAACGATGCTGATGACGATAACGACGACGATGACGACGATGATGATGATGGCGATGATGATGACGACGACGACGACGACGACGACGACAATGAGATGATGACACTAAATCCAAACAGAATCAAACCGACCACGCATCGTCGTTTGTCATCTTTTCTTTCTCTTTGTCATATCCCCCCCCCCCCCCTTTCCCACCCCACTCCCACCACCACCGGCCTTACCGGAAACCGGAACAGGAACCCGGGAGAAGGCCTACGTGTTCAGCATCTCCTCCGCGGCGCTGATGCACAGTGTGGCCCGTGCCTGCAGCATCGGCATCACCACCAAGTGCAGCTGTGGCCGCTTGCCCAGCACGCCGCCCGACGGCGACTTCAAGTGGGGGGCTGCGGGGATGACCTCATCTTCGGCTCCTACTTCAGCCAGCAATTCACAGAAGCGGCACTCAAGAAAGCGTCGCCGCGTGCGCTGTCCTCGTCTTCGGCCTCGTCGTCGTCGTCGTTGGCCGGCAAGTCGAGGGGAAAGAGGAAACTGAAGGGATCGGCGTCCACGAAAATGATGATGGACAACCATAACTTTGCCGCGGGGAGATTGGTGAGTTGGCTGGCGGGCTGGTGAGGTCCTGTTGTTTGTCGTGTTTTGTTTCGTGATGGTGGGGGTGTCCTGTTCTCATTGTTAATGATGATGATGATGATGATGATGATGATGATGATGATGATGGTCTGGATGACGTTTTGCCGCATCTACAGTTTTCTTTCTTTCTTTCTTTCTTTCTTTCTTTCTTCTTCGTCCTTTTTCTTTTTTTCTTTTTTTTTGCTTTTGTTGGGTTTTTTTTTGTTCTTGCTATTGCTCTTGTGAAGTTATGCTCTCATTGATGTTACACATCAAGGAAAATCATGTGAGAATCCTGAGAAGGTCCACTTTTATTTCTACTTTTTTATTTTAGATTTTTGAGCCTATTTGGCTTCAGTCTTTTTCCCACATTTTCGTTTTTTACTTTGTAGTCAGGCAGAATTTCAGAATTGCATGAGCAAGAACCAGAGTTAATAGCAGATCTGTACAGAAATACGCCAACGACAGGGTGCATACTTAATACGGGACGGTTTGTAGGGAGGGGGGCACGAACACTTCCAAAAGATGCAGTCATTCGCCATCATTCAAGAGAGAGAGGCTGTAGGAACCGACCCCAGACTGTTCCATCCTACCCCCACCCCACCCACCCCAACCCACCCCACCCCCACTCCCATTCTTGAATTCGCCACCTTCATCCCTGTTCCCTCGGGCAAACTTCTACAGCGGAGAGCGTGGTAATTGTGCCATCCCCGACACA
>JADBJO010001851.1:42500-50000 GCA_016801955.1 Conus betulinus
CAACACGGACGGCCCGGGTCACTGCGGCCCCATGTGCTGTGGACGTGGCGCCGACAACTTCACCCTGCAGGTGACGGAGAGGTGCGAGTGCAAGTACCACTGGTGCTGCTACGTCAAGTGCAAGACCTGCCACCGCACCCTGCACCTCAGCAAGTGCCGCTAGCCCCCCGGGGACGTCAGGGAGGGATGGAAGGAAGGAAGGAAGAAGGATAAGGAGGAGGAGGAGGAGAATGAGTGTAGGAAGCAAAGAACCAAGAACGGGAGGACAGGAAGGAGAGGAATATCGGAATGAAAGAAGGGAGGAAATGAAAAAAGAAGAAAAAAAAGAAAGAAAGGATGCAGGAAGGAGTGGTCGAAGGAAGGAAGGAAGGAAGGAAGGAAGGAGTGAAAGGAAGGACGAATAGAAAAGGAGGAGACGGCGGAAAGATGATAGGAAAAGAGGAGACACTGAAGGAAAGAAGAACGGACAGAAGCGGGCGCGAGAGGGGAGCAGGGAGGAAAGAAAGAATGAAGGAGTGAAATGAAAAAAAAAAAAGAAAAACAAGAAGAGAAGGAGAAGAAATGAAAGAAAGGAGGGACGAATAAAAGAGGAAGAGATGGAGGAAAGATGAAGGGAGAAGAGGAGACGAGTGAAGGAAGGAGGGACGAGAGGGGAGGAGGAAGAAAAGAAAGACTGAAGCAGTGAAAAATGGTGAAAGAAAAGGAGAGAATGAAGGTAAGGAAACAGTGAAAAAGAAAAAAAAAACCGACACACACAGGAAGAAAGGGCGGATAGAAAGACGGGCAGACGGAGGAAGAGACACTCCAAGGAACGAAAGAGTTGGACGTTAAAAGAAAGAAGGAATCCGTTGGGACAGGAGTGAAGAAAGGCACGTGGAGAATTGACGTCATTTCCGAATGACGTCATTCCATTTTGGGATGACGAAATGAAATGGTAGGACGAAGACAGAACAGAGATGACGTCGTTTCCGGTCTTGTGGATATGTGTCAGACGCGTGCGTCTCCGGGCGGAGACACGGAGGAGAGGGCGATGTGATAGCCTTTGAGATGACGTCATGAATCCAGTTAGCTCGTACATGTATGTCGTCATCCGCGGGACACAGGTGCAAAGCAACATGGTTTCGCGTTTGAACACTGTCAGGGATGACGTCATTTGGGTGACGTGCGAATGAGTGGGCGATGCTGATGACGATGTTCATAGCCTTTGCAGGGGATCTGTAAAAAGTAGACTAGCGTCCACCCCATGACGTCTGTTTTGGATGGATGATGTCATTAAGTGCCGATGTTTTTTCCTGGTAATGTCGCGCATGTCATATCGTCCATGTCGTCATGCCTTCGTGCCTTCTTGAAAAGCGAACGCTCTGCAGGTGTACATTTTGTCAATCATTGGTCTTTTGCCGCTGCAGGAGCAGCAGTCTACCTCTCAAGCCTTACGCTAGCAGCATTGCTGTCTGTGTTCTACGTTGGTTGGTTAAAGCGAAAACACAAATTGAAAGTTCTCATCGCTACTGTGTGATAAACAAATCAAAAACAACAAAGAACAAAGACGGTGTTTATTGAGGTGCTGCCATACACACACTCACACTGAAACACACACACACACACACACACACACACACACACACACACACACACACACACACACACACACTCACTCACGCTCACATTACACACACACACACACACACACACACACACACACACACACACACACACACACACACACACACACACACACACACACTCACACAACACACACACACACACACACACACACACACACACACACACACACACACACACACACACACACACACACACACGTGCGCGTGGGTACACGGGCGCGATCTTTTGCTTGTAGATATTAACATTTATGACAACGTTCTACGACGAGAGGAGAATGAATGTGCGTATGAGTGTTTTGCAAGCCGAAATCAGACCTGATCTAACCTTTGGTGCATCAATCACACTGGGCCTACGAGCTCATGTAGCTGCACGGGTTTAGAACGAAAACCAGCGTCACCCCAGTGTGTTTTACAATTAGACACATTATGTCCCGTCCCCTCCACAACTCCGCTCCTACCCCCCTCCTCCCAAAAAGTCAGAAATCGAGGAAACCAGTTTCAAATTGGAGCATGTCACACGAAGAAAACGCTTGCCGCACCCGAAACACGGTGGGAAACCCGGCTGTTGACTGTGTTACACTGCGCAGTGAGTGTACGTCGCCAGTCTCATGAGTGTTGTTGACCTGCACACCCGCACAACTGGCATCGCACACGGTCTCGGCCTCGGAAGAAAACCGAAGAATGAAGAGCTGTCCACGCCAAAAAGGAAGCAAGCCCAACTGTTTGTCTGTTATTGGATTCCCTAGGAAGCGGTGGACTCCAGTTGCTGGAAAATAAAACACTTGAAGCGAAAAAACACTCGTAAAAACACATTCAAAAACACTTTTCGAACAACATCGCACACGCAAGGACAGACAGACAGACAGACAGACAGACAGACACAGAGACAGAGAGCGCTGTGGTGTGAGTTTGTTTCGATCTGAAACAGTCTGAAAAAGTTTATGCGTGAACAGTGATACCTTCTGTCCAGCGGCTGTTCAGCTTTGTCTCAGAAGGCACGATCCAACGGAGGACTCTGTGCAGAGAGTCCACCACCAGCTAAGCTCTTCTTATCCTGCGCGATAGAAAGACGTGGGCTCGACCCACCCTCTGTCTGGTCTTGTTCGGAAACAGTCGGTGTCAACATCTGCCTGAAACTGAGTGGCTCGTAGTCTGTAGAGCTTGCCCTCACTACCACCTCTCCCTGAAAATGCGTGGCTCGTAATCTGAAGAGCTTGTCCTCACCACCAGCTGTCCCTCGAAAATGAGTGGCTCGTAGTCTGAAGAGCTTGCCCTCACTACCACCTCTCCCTGAAATGCGTGGCTTGTAATCTGAAGAGCTTGCGCTCACTACCAGCTGCTTCTAGGATGACCTCGTCTTGGCTACTGTGTTGCTCCAGGGATGATGTGTGGGTTGGAACTGCCCTGGGCCACGGCAGGTCACATTGTGTGGATCGTGCAGTCACACAGTCAAGCCCTGATTACCGGTGAGAGGAGACCAGAAGCCAGCCTGTACGGAGCTGCCCCTATCGTCGTGGTGTAGTCACGGTAAACAATTATCAGCAATGACAGGATCTGGCCTTCAAGACCAAGAAAAACAAATCCAGATGAAGAGACGGGCAGTTCCAAAACGATTTGGACATAGAGCACGAAAAAGACATACTTGAAGAAGAACAGGGTGGGTGGACACAGTTTATAATCTCGTCGGGTGGAAAGGGAGAGGGGTCTGTCGTGTTATTTTCTTTCTTTTTTTTTTTCTTTGGGCGTGTTGCACAGACAGTTTAAAAAAAATGTAATTCTCCGATGAGGTGAGAAGAACCTGGACGTGCTCAGAAGATGACCACCAGCATCCGAGAAAGGAAAGGATAACCTACCCACACCATGAACAGAGATATCACTGGGTCATGCCCACACCATGAACAGAGATATCACTGGGTCCTACCCACACCATGAACAGAGATATGACTGGGTCCTACCCACTCCATGAACAGAGATATCACTGGGTCCTACCCACACCATGAACAAAGATATCATTGGGTCCTACCCACACTATGAACAGGATCACTGGGTCCTACCCACACCATGAACAATATGACTGAGTCATACCCACACCATGAAAATTATGACTGGGTCCTACCCACGCCATGAACAATATGACTGGGTCCTATCCACACCATGAAAATTATGACTGGGTCCTACCCACGCCATGAACAATATGACTGGGTCCTATCCACACCATGAACAATATGACTGGGTCATACCCACACCATGAACAATATGACTGGGTCCTACCCACACCATGAACAATATGACTGGGTCATGCCCACACCATGAAAATTATGACTGGGTCCTACCCACACCATGAACAATATGACTGGGTCATGCCCACACCATGAAAATTATGACTGGGTCCTACCCACACCATGAACAATATGACTGGGTCCTACCCACACCATGAACAGGATCACTGGGTCCTACCCACACCATGAACAGAGATATGACTGGGTCCTACCCACACAGTGAACAATGTCACTGGGTCCTACCCACACCATAAAAATATGACTGGGTCATACCCACACCATGAAAATTATGACTGGGTCCTACCCACACCAAGAACAATATGACTGGGTCCTACCCACACCTTGAACAGAGATATCATTGGATCCTACCCACACCATGAACAGATATCATTGGGTCCTACCCACACCATGAACAGAGATATCATTGGATCCTACCCACACCATGAACAGAGATATCATTGGGTCCTACCCACACCATGAACAGAGATATCACTGGGTCCTACCCACACCATGAACAGGATCACTGGGTCCTACCCACACCATGAACAGTAATACTGGGTCCTACCCACACCATAAACAGTATGGCTGGGTCCTACCCACACCATGAACAGAGATATAACTGGGTCCTACCCACACCATGAACAGAGATATATCTGGGTCTTACCCACACCATGAACAGAGATATGACTGGGTCCTACCCACACCGTGAGGAGAGATATGACTGGGTCCTACCCACACCATGAACAGAGATATGACTGGGTCCCTACCCACACCATGAACAGAGATATCACTGGGTCCTACCCACACCATGAACAGAGATATCACTGGGTCCTACCCACACCATGAACAGAGATATCACTGGGTCCTACCCACACCATGAACAACGTGCTGGCTTTGTGGACACGCAGACGTTGATGAAGGATTTTGCATGACGAAGAAAGTGAAGTGATGCTCCACTCTTAGTTCTCTTTGTCTTTGGCTTCTGAAACAGACTTCTACGACACGCGTGTGAAACATCGCCCATTTCCCCCCGTTGATGCAATAATATGTAGTTGTTTACCACAGGATGGGAGAAACAACGTGATTCGAGTGCGCTGCAGGCATTGGACCTTGTTTTTTAAGACGTTCATGCTCAAAGATCAAAGCTGTCGATGGTTGTGGTTTTAGCTGTGGTTTAGTGTGGAATGCTCTGCCTAGTTTTATTCAGTCGTCACAGGAAAACATGGCAACTTTGGAGACAGTAGCGTATATATATATATATATATATATATATATATATATATATATATATATATATATATATATATATATATGTGTGTGTGTGTGTATGTATGTATACAAGAGTCGTTACAATCTCAAAGGAGGACTCACATCGTGGCCTTACTCTAGAGCTACTTCGCAGATCCTGTTTTGTACTTTGGTTTTCTTGGACTTCCCTGTGATAGCATCATCAGAACCATTGGCAGCGCATTCAATGGACTCTGCCTGCACTGAACACACTCGAAGCTTGAGCCTGTACAGTTGATTTACCCCAGCCGACAATGTGACCTCTGCTTTGTCTTGTAGCCTGAAGAATGTTGTGGATGTTGTTCTGTTTGTTTGTTAGCTTTTTTTTTTTCGGGGGGGCGGGGGGGGGGGGGGGTGCACATCAGTGCCTTGGCCGTCGTAACTCTCAAGGTCAGCTGGATCTGGAATCCTGAACGAAAAACAACGAAAGGAAGTCTGGCTGCTAGAGACAATGCAGACTGGAAAGTCCCTACAGTGCTAGAGATGTTAACCCAGTGGCCTGAAAGTAACGATCAGGATTAACGGATCTCTATGCAGGCTTTCTGGGTGAGAGGAACGACCTCTGCTGGACTGTCAAAGAAAAAAAAGAAGAAGAAGAAGGAGGAGGATTCTGTGTTCGTTTGAATACCGTTCAAATTTCTACATTTTCGTATAAAAAAGAAAAGAAAGCTGCGGTACAAATGATTTATAATCCTTCCAGTGGCTCCGAGGTCTTTGATTTGATAGTTTTAACGGTGGCATCGGAGGATCTTTTGCATGGGGAGGAGATGGGGAGATGGGGAACTGACCAACAGTCACTGGAGTGTCCAGTTCTTAAAAATGGGGGCAGGGGGTTGAGGGAACAAATCTTCCACATTTTCGTAACAGCGGGGGAGGAGGGGAAGGGGCAAATGGGAGGCAGGGGGGAAGAGGTATTGTTTAAATCTTATCTTCCATGTTGTCATGAAAATGGGGGGAGGAGGGTACCATATCATAGCGTCCATATTTGTGGCTTCAGGTACCAAAGGGGAGGGGGTAGGAGTAGACTCCTCAGCCACCCCCACTTCCCCTCTCCCTCGCATCTGACAGCACTGTTTCTCTATGATTGCGTTTGGAAAGTTGGGAATGTTGCTTCTGAGCTGTGGGGTGGGTGGAGATCACTTCTATGGATGTGTTGTTTCTCTATGTCCCTTTTTTTAAAACAGTACATTTCTTGCACTAGCCTACTGTTACGGGTACAGGAATGACAAACACTGCTGTAGCCACTTGCCTTCTGTGCTCTGCTACTGTCATAATTGCGGTTGCTGCTGCTGCTGCTGCTGCTGCTGCTGCTGCTGCTGCTGCTATTTGTGTTTCTGCCACAACTATCACCACTACTGATGCTACTTACTGATGGTGATGAGCATGATAATAGTGGGGGTGATGATGATGATGATGATGATGATGATGATGATGATGATGATGATATGCCAGGTCTTCTGCTTCGACATCTATGACAATTTTAACTACTACTGCTGTTACTGCTGATGTTGATTCGAATTGAATTGTGTGAGAGAAAGTGGGGTGTGATTTGATGCTATTTCTACAACTTGTCGTAGCACTGCTGCAGCTACTACTACTGCTACTACTACTACTACTACTACTACTACTGCTGCTGCTGCTGCTGCTGCTGCTGCTACTACTACTACTACTACTACTACCACTACTACTACTACAATTAGTACTACTATTATCAATACTTGCAAGTTCTGCTACTACTACTACTACTACAACAACTACTACTACTACTATTACTAGTTGCTAGAGCTGCTGCTACCTCTGCTGCTACTGTGACGACGCCGACTCTTGTAAGGTTTGAGCCTGTTTTTCTCAAAAAATGCCACCCTGTTGTGTGTTCAGCAGGCGTGTCATTGTTTTCGAAGGAATACGAGCACACCAGGATAGTAAAAAAAAAAAAAAAAAGAAAGAAAAGAAAAGAAAAGACGTGTTTTTTTAGGCTGGCTTGATAATCATGCTTCGTTTTTATCGACTTTGTTTTTTTTTTGTTTGTTTTTGTTTTTGACTGTGCTATGCTGTTTTGAGCAGACTTTTGGTTGTGGTTGATTCTTTTTTATTTTTTTTAACAAGAACAATGTTGATTCTTTTGATTTCTTTTTTTTTACAAGAACAATGTTGATTTCTTTTTTCATTTTTTTAACAAGAACAATGTTGATTCTTTTGATTTTCTTTTTTCACAAGAACACTGTTGATTCTTTCATGTCTTTATTTAACAAGAACAATGTTGATATATATATATATATATATATATATATATATATATATATATATAT
>JADBJO010001851.1:60000-65000 GCA_016801955.1 Conus betulinus
TCCAGTTTTTTCAGGAATCCATCTGAATCCAGTTTCTCTGGATCCATCTGAATCCAGTTTTTCCCCCCAGGAATCCATCTGAATCCATTTTTTTCCCCAGGAATCCATCTGAATCCAGTTTTTTTTTTTTCATGAATCCATCTGAATCCAGTTTTTTTTTTTTTTTTTTTTTTTTTTAGGAATCCACCTGAATCCAGAATCCATCTGAATCCAGTTTTTCGGGAATCCGTCTTGAATCCAATTTTTCAGCTACTGTCAGCCTTCCAGTCATCAAGTGGGAAATCATGCTTTACTGTCTCCCCTTCAAACCATTTATGTCACGGGATATTTCATGAATAAAAATGAAGAAGGTCTTGGATCAGGTGTAAAGGAGATATGGGAATTGCTGCTGACGATGTGGCGTACATCGGAAATTTTTCCCACTTTGAGAGAATCATAACATGACCTGACGAAAGCCACTGAAGGAAGTGACCTTGTTTTGAACTCGGGGTCATGTGGCACCAAAGCAATTTCTATCACATTCTTCGTGACGACACATTCCCCTGCAAGAGTGAGACTGGAGCGTGGATATGTAACCAACAGAGCATGCCAACTGAAACAAAATGCAGACATTCCTCAAGAATCCGTTACTTCCTGCTACCTTTCATCCACAGTCCACAGACAAGACAGATGTACATCGTTACCTGCTGGGAAACAAAATGCGCCATTCGATAGGGAGAGACACCCTCAGGGATGTTTGAGCATAATGCAGGCAACAGTGTTTGAGAATTCAGCACTGACGTACCTTTACACTTTAAACACACCTGTGCTGCAAGTGGACGCCAGCATCACAGGACTTGGAGGCAAGTTTTTCCCTGCAGACGAATAGCACATGGCATACAATGCGATTTTCAGCGACGGAATTAAAGCATCCGTGTAGCGAACAGAAACTGGTCTTCAAGACACAGAGGTTCCATGCTTACCGGCACGGTATACCGTTCTTTGTTTTCTTTGTTTTCACCGACACCAGCAGCACAGACCCCACTGTCAAGCTACCATCAAGGCTTCCACAATGCTGCTCAGCTTCAAGCTACAGTGCTGATTTTGAGTACACACCTAGAAGAAAGTTGCTCTTGCAATGATCCTCTGACGATTGTTAAGCAACGAGGTCAGTTCAAGCGTGGAACTGGATGTGAAGTCCACTGACTTCTGATCAGGAAGGCGCAGCATGACATCAACTGTGGGTTGTACAATGTTAAAAACCTTATGAACACCTAGTCTTCAGAAGTCTTGTCACTGCCACGAGATGGTGACGGCATTTACCAGATGATATCTGAACAAAAGTCAGTAGTACAGAGGAGGTCCGGACCTTTATGGGACATTGTTCTTATATATCCCATGTCTTATCATCGAGTACAAAATGGAAGGACAAAATCGCAAACACAGAGGTGCTTGATCAAGTGGACCTGCCGAGCATCTACACCAACCTGATGCTGTCTCAGCTTCGATGGGCAGGTCATATGGCTTGCATGCCAGACCACAGGCTACCCAAGAGACTCTTCTACGGTAAGCTGCAACAAGGAGTGCGTTTATGGAGATCAGAATAAGCGATTCAGAGACACTCTCAAAACATCCCTGAAAGCGTTTAACATCAACCCTGAAACACGGGAGGACCAAACTGCTATGGATCGAGATAGATGGCGCTACTCTGTCCAAAAAGGTGTCAATTTATGTAAAGAAAGGACAGCTGTAGCGCAACAAAAGAGACAGGCATGGTAAATCCTCACCAGCAATCAAGAGCAGTTCTTCCATATTCCCTGTCCAAGCTGTCACCGCACATTCCGTACATGCATCGGCTTGATCAGCCAGTTGCGTATTTCCCACCCCCGTCCCCTATTCATTCAGCCCAAGATGACTGAAGTGATTCTCGTCGACGCGACAGACGAACAACAACATCGGATACACTATGGTCGTTTGAAGAGAGTAACTTTAAGAATTACGTCGTAGTTGAAGATCATGTATCCATTTGGGGACTGTTTGAACGATCAAATGATGAATAGAACGGTGATGAAATCCCTTGTTGCAACACAACACACAGACAGACAGACAGACAGACAGACAGACAGACAGACAGACCTCACGAAATGAAGAAAGCAATACAGACAGGGACAGATCACAGCTCACACACAGTCACACAGACAGACAGACAGACTGACTGAATTTTTTTTTAAAGCAATACAGAGATAGATCAATGCTCACACAGACAGACAGACAGACAGACAGACAGAACAAAATAAAAAAGCAATACAGACAGAGATAGATACAGACAGAGATAGATCAATGCTCACACAGACAGACAGACAGTCAGGAAGGAAGAAATAAAGAAAGGAATACAGACAGAGATAAATTAATGTTCACACGGACAGACAGACAGACAGAAATAAAGAAAAGTATTACAGACAGGGATAAATTAATGTTAACATGGACAGACAGACAGACAGACAGACAGACAGACAGACAGACAGACAGAAATAAAGAAAGCAATACAGGCAGAGATAGATCATAGCTCACACGGACAGACAGACAAACAGACAGGCAGACAGACAGAACGAAGTAAAGCAAGCAATACAGACAAGAGACAGATGGGCCCCCTACCGGCACAGTTGTACAGGAGGTTGATGACCTTGACGTCAGAGAAGGCCAGGCTGCTGGAGCTGCCCATGAGGGGTTCCTGGCTCTTGTCCTTGGCATGGATGGTCTGCAGCCCGCTGCCTTTGCTGAACGCCTGCAACGGGGAATAGTGTGCACAGTGACGCCAGACATTGTCAGGTTGAAACGACAAATCATCTTAGGAATCACACTGCAGCGATTGAGGAAAGCAAAGAGGGGTGGGCTGGGGAGGCAGAACTCTGTGGTCATCTCCAGGGTTCCCTGCTGTCTTTCTCTCCTGAAATTTCGTCCAATGAAAACTTAATTCTATGACCAAGATAGTTTTTTTTCACCAGTTCATTTGTTTTGTTTAAAGCCTTTCTTTTAGGGGTTTTTTTTTTTTTTTCGCTTTTGGCTCTTTTTTCATTCCCATTCCATTCATATAAATACTTTTAACTTTTGCATTAAACTGCTTGAAAACGTCTTTGCAGTTTCCTAGCATTAGAAAAAATACAATTTCGTTTGTAGCGACATATTCATACCATTATTTGACAAGTATCTGGTCAACAGATATCTGATAGCCATCTTCCGTTCAGATTTGGATTTGGTCTTCCGGTACATGTGTATTTTTAAACATGTGTGTCCATCGGAAAATGTTCAAAGCGTGTCAAACGTGGTCTGTGAACTATGACACAAGAAGCTATGTCATCATGAAACGAATCTGGAATCATTGGGAAGATAATTCATTGACAGGGGTTACCATGGCGCCTCCGAGACAGCTTCCTGTCTCCAGTACACACACTGATACCAGTTTGTACACTGATACCAGCCTGTACACTGATATCAGTCTGTACACAGTACTCGCCAATGAAGCTGTCAGGCTTCTGGCAGTAAGTTTATCAACAATTGGAACTTTATCCCTAACCAACCACCGAGGCCTATGTCAATCCCTAACTAACCCTAACCAATCATTGAGGCCTATGTCAATCCCTAACCAATCACCGAGGCCTATATCAAACCCTAACCAATTACCGAGGCCTATGTCTATCCCTTACTAATCACCCAGGTCTATGTCAATCCCTATCCAATCATGGAGTCTATGTCAATTCCTAACTAATCATGGAGGTCTATGTCAATCCCTAACCAATCACTGAGGCCTATGTCAACCCCTAACCAATCACTGAGGTCTATGTCAATCCCTAACCAATCATTGAGGTCTATGTCAATTCCTAACCAATCTTTTAGGCCTATGTCAACCCCTAACTGAAGCCTATGTCAATCCCTAGTAAATCGCTGAGGCCTATGTCAATCCCTAACCAATCACCGAGGCCTATGTCAATCCCTAACCAATCACCAAGGCCTAAGTCAACCCCTTACAAATCACCCAGTCTATGTCTAGACCTATGTCAATCCCTAACCAATCACTGAGGCCTATGTCAATCCCTAACCAATCATGGAGGTCTATGTCAATCCCTAATCAATCATGGAGGCCTATGTCAATCCCTAACCAATCATGGAGGCCTATGTCAATCCCTAACCAATCATTGAGGCCTATGTCAATCCCTAACCAATCACTGAGGCCTACGTCAACTCCTAACCAATCATTGAGGTCTATGTCAATACCTAACCAATCACTGAGGCCTATGTCAATCCCTAACCAATCATTGAGGTCTATGTCAATCCCTAACCAATCACCGAGGCCTATGGCAAACTCTAACCAATCATTGAGGCCTATGTCAAACTCGAACCAAATCATTGAGGTCTATGTCAAACTCTAACCAATCATTGAGGTCTATGTCAATTCCTAACCAATCATTGAGGCCTATGTCAACCCTTACTAATCACCGAGGCCTATGTCATCCCTAACCAATCACCGAGGCCTATGTTAGCCCCTAACCAATCACCGAGGGCTACGTTAGCCCCTAACCAATCACCGAGGTACGTTCACCGAGGTCTACGTTAGCCCCTAACCAATCACTGAGGCCTATGTCAATCCCTAACCAATCACTGAGTCGTATGTGAATCCCTAACCAAACACTGAGCCAATGTGTAAATCCCTAACCAATCACTAAAGCCTACGCCAACCACTAACCAATCGGGCAGGCCCTTGTTAACCCTTAAGCAGAGACTGAGATTCGTGTCAACCCTTGAGACCTGTAATGATCCGTCGCCTGTCACTGCACTCTATAACTACTTACCACCCGGCTCGTCATGCATACAGTTGACACATGATGTCACTTTTCAATAACTGTAGACACAAAAAGAGTGAGGTTAAAACACGAGTGGCCAACCAGCTGGATTCGTCGGCCCCTGCCCGCTGTTACCCAGTGAAAGCTCCAAAGGGGGAACTGGAATCACTCGGTCAGTGTGCC
>JADBJO010001851.1:75000-90000 GCA_016801955.1 Conus betulinus
TTGCCAGTATTGGCCACAGAAGTTTTTAGAAATAGAATCAAAGGCCTTTTCGAAGTCTGTAAATGCAACATGATACTTGCGATTATTTGAAAACTGCTTCTGAACAGCAGCCAGTAAAGTGAACAAGTGATCGATTGTGCTATAACCCATCATAAAACCTGCTTGGTATTCACCAGTTATGTTTTTTAACTCGATCCATTCAGATACTCTATTGTTTATTATAGATCCATAAAGTTTACTAGCAACATCACACAAGGAAATTCGTCTATAATTATTAGGATTATTTGCGTCACGCTTTTAAAAAGAGGTAAGATGATCGACCTGGTCCAATTCTCAAGATAAATTCCTTTTTCAAAAAGAACGTTAAATGATTTTACAAGAAAATCAATTGCAAAGTCCACTAAGGTTTTGAAAAATTCACCAACATGTCCATCAAGCCCTGCTGCTTTACCATTTTTCAGTTTCCTTATTACAAATTGTACTTCATACTTTGTAATTGGTCGATCGAAAAATTCAGATTATTCATCAATTAATAATGTTTCATTTTCACCAGTGTCTGTATTAATGCTGATATCCTTTTCCAACACGTTTTTAAAATGGTAATACCAGCGCTCCATTGTGATTCTATTCTGTTTCTGTGTTGTGTTTTAAACGCCTGCTTGATACTTTTCCAAAAATCTTCTTGGTTGTCCATATCAGTGACAATTCCTTTGAACATTTTATCATTGTGTGACTTTTGCTTCCTATATAGTAATTTTTTATACTTTGATCATGATGCACAGTATAAGTGTCGGTATTTTTGTCTAAGGTTCTCTTCCATACCCTAAGTAAGCTCCTGACATCTCTTTTACCTCGTAAACAATCTAGATCAAACCAGTCATTCTGTCTTTTTGTCCTGTTCACACATACTCGTTTTTCCATACATTTACCAGCTTCTTGACAGTATTGATGAACAAATCAAGAGCATCATTTACATTAATGTCTATCAAATTAACAGCATGCAAAAACTTTAATTTCATTTTATCCGAGTGCATCATATAACGAAGTCCGTGGCGCAATTATTATTCCAAACAGATTTCTTTATGTGCTCTTTCGTTTCTTGCTTCATATTTTCACAATCATTAGAACCAGATGCACCCACATGAAAATCAAGAAGCATGTGGTCTGATTCTATCCGTTCTTTTACAGGTTACAAGAAGATTGCATGAAATCAAAAAGGTCAGAAGAAGAAGAACAAAATAATCGTTCACATTATTACCAGATTCACTGATATAAGTAAACAGAAATTGTCATCACCAGGACCTACACCGTTAAAAAATATACATCTAGCACGTTACACATGTTTAGTAAACTTTTGCCATAAGCATTTAACACTGTATCTTCAGAGTGACGTCTCATTTCAACAATACCAGACTCATCAAACCATGAAAATGTTTTTTGTTTGTTCATCAAGTTGCGGTGAAACATCGGCCGTTCGGCCGTTTAAAATCACCACACATCAATATTGACATTTTGTCCTTGTAATACAAATAATCTATTACACAATCCACCAGTTGATTGATACAATTATCAACGTTAAACACAGAATAGTATGGAGACTTTTCTGGGAGAACATACGAACATACATACAGAATATCATTCGTCAAATGAAACATTTTTTTATCACTAACAAACAACAAGACATTATCACACTAGTACTCACTTTTGACACACGATTCATGACATTATTTTCTTATCAGACATATTACACCTCTCAGTCTTCTTCCACGCTGAGTGAACTTAACTGCAGGCTTCACACACATGTAATGATCAGAAGACATGGAAGACTGAAAATTGTCAACGAAACTTTCAACAAACAAGACAAATGAAATCAAAGGAAGAAACTTATTCAATAACATCAGGATCAGACAGCTTAGAGGGTAAACCACAAATATTCCAATGTAGAGAAATAATAGATTATTGTGTTGCTAACATTCTCCGATACAGAATGATAACCATCAATCACCAGAGAAGGCTTCTGTGCTTTCAGAACACTGACACTGTCACACATTTCTTTATTTTCGTGCACGCGTCCGGACACGCTTTTCACGCTTCAGAGAAACACACAAGGTGCATGCGTACAGCTGTCCTCGCTGTAAACAAACTCCCTCTCCCTATCTTAACACGGACTGACAATGTCAGATTTTCTATTTTGAATTGCCCGTGCCGTGTTCGCCTGCACATTGGGCCATCCCCTTGAAACCGGTGTCTTTCCAAAATGCTGCCCACTTGTATTTACACCTAACCTACTAACACAAAAGCTATCTAACGCATCAAGACATTTTGTTTTTACCGGGCCGTCCGTATTCCTATGGTACCTCCACGATGCTTGTTTCATCACCAGACAAGAAGAATTTCTTCCCTTCGATGACCAGGTGGTCGTAGATCATGGTGGCCCTCTTTCCCTGATCCTTGGCAGCTCTCAGATGAGGTGACAACTTTTTTCTAAGTGACCGAACTCACTGAGAATAGTCCTCTCCCACAAACAGATTATTCCCTTTCAGTTTCCATTTCGCCTTCAAGATCTTAACTTTTTCTTTATAGAATGTACATCTGGCTATCACTGGTGAGTCCCGTTTAGCGTTCACATGACGAACTCTGTCAAAGGAGAAGTCATCAGTCAGATCCGTCTTGTCCGTCAGCATGTCCCTCAGAAGGTCCTCACATTGCTCAGGCGTCTCCTTTTCAGCTCTGGGAATTCCATGCACAATAATGTTATTTCTCTTTGATCGGCACTCTAAATCGTCCGTTTTTCTTCTAAAGCATTCAGTTGTTCTTGCATGCACTTATTTGATTGGTCGAGTTCATAATTTGACTGTCTTAATATTTCTACTTCTTCGTAAGAACCTGAACTTGACTTTTTAGAGTCGAGAAAGATTCTTTTATCTCCCCGGGGTCTTCTTGAACCTTGTCAGATTTACTCTTCATATTGTCAAACTTCGTGCTCAAGCCGGTCAACATGGTCGTCTGTCAAGGTAACTTCTGACCTCATCTGACCTTCCTCATGCCTGATTGACTGTCCACTGACCTCCTGACCTGCAACGCCTTTGTCCAGACTCACCTCGAGCTGTTGCTCGTCAGTCGGGACTGCTTTTGCCCTGGCGGACTTAGGAGGGCCAGGGTTAAGTTCAATGTCACCGCACTGCATGAGAATACCGCTCCAGAAAAACACACCAGTGAGGGTCAGTCCAACCATGACACCGTCTAGCCCAGATCTCGCCGGTAATGTCCGACATCTCAATTCTTCCTTCTTCTTGGCCCGACGACACATGAAATTCAAAAATACAGTCACAAAGCATCCACATGTTGACCGGAACACGAGCGGTACTGCAGGCATGGTCCAACACAGGAACGATGACCAACTGTCAACCCTCAGAGTGACCAACAACAGTCGTACTGTGCAAAAGCAGCGGGACCCACGTCAAACACGTCATGCACAGAAGAGTACACGTACACTCCCCCCGGGTTGGATAGGAGAGATGGGGAAAGAAAAAAAAATAGACACAGGAGGAGAAAAGGGAGACAGAGATAGAGAGGGGGAGGTTGGAGGATGGAGTTGAAACGGAGAGACACATGTGGAGGGGGGGGGGGGGGGGGGGGGGGGGGGGGACAGATCAAAATAGAGAGAAGTAGGAGGAGGAGAGTGAGAGGAGAATGGAGAGAGAACAAGAAAGAAAGGAGGAGGGGGGGGGGGGGAGTGTGGAAGTGGGGTGGGGGTTTGGGGGAGACTGAGGGATGTAACAGGGGACTACTCTGATCATAACCTCTGCTGTATTACAACCACAACGACTGCCGATGGTACACAATACTGCTGCAGCTGCTGCTTCTTCTGCTGCTACTATTCCTATATACTACTACCACTACTACTACTACTACTGCTGCTGCTGCTGCTGCTGCTATTCCTATTACTGCTACTACTACTACTACTGCTTCTGCTGTTGCTGCTGCTGCCGCTATTCTACTACTACTACTACTACTACTACTACTACTACTACTACTACTGCTGCTGCTGCTGCTGCTGCTGCTGCTGCTATTCCTACTACTACTACTACTGCTGCTGCTGCTGCTGCTGCTATTCCTACTACTACAACTACTACTACTACTACTGCTGCTGCTGCTGCTATTCCTACTACTACTACTACTACTACTACTACTACTACTACTACTACTACTACTACTACTACTGCTGCTGCTGCTGCTGCTGCTATTCCTACTACTAAACTACTACTACTACTACTACCAATACTGCTGCTGCTGCTGCTAAAGCTGCTACTGCTGCTGCTGCTGCTGCTGCGCTACTGCTAACTGATACTGCTGCTGCTGCTATTGCTACTGCTGCTGTTGTTGATGTTTCCTCTGTTTCTGCTGCTGCTGATGATGATGATGGTGGTGTTCGTACTGCTGCGGATGGTACCGATGTTGCAGTCCAGCTGGACTGAAGAGACAACTGTTGCAGTTACCACAATTGCTTACCACATCGTCATCATTATCATCATCGTCGTTGTCGTCGTCGTCGTCGTTTTGCCTTTTTCGTCCTCGTCATCGTGGCCATTTCATGTTTTAGTTACGGCCATCCTCCTCCCCCTCTTCTTCCTCGTCATCATCATCATCATCATCATCATCATCATCATCATCATCATCGTCCATCGTCGTCGTCGTCGTCGTCGTCGTCGTCATCATCATCATCATCATCATCATCATCATCATCATCATCATCATCATCATCATCATCACTCATCCTGCATTGCTGTTGGTGCAGGCTGTTTGAGGACCTCACCTTCCAGCCCACCGAAGGCCTCTAGGATGGTCTGGTCGATGGTCTCAGCATCCCCTTGCGGCCCTCCCTCCGGCACCTGAGTCCACAGACAACCACCACGGCATGAAGAGGTGCAGTCAGTGCAAGAGACTGCTCTGAAGACTTTTGACCCAGAATCAGACCATGTGTGTGAGAATAAGACTGTTGTGAGCAGAATCAGACTATTGTGAGTAGAATCAAACTATTGTGAGTAGAATTAGACCATTGTGAGTAGAATCAGACCATTATGTGGAGAATCAGACTGTTGTGAGTAGAATCAGACTGTTGTGAGTCGAATCAGACTATTGTGAGTAGAATCAGACTGTTCTGAGTAGAAGCAGACCATTGTGAATAGAATCAGACTGTTGTGAGGAGAATCAGGCTGTTGTGAGGAGAATCAGACTGTTGTGAGTAGAATCTCAGATTGTTGTGAGTAGAATCAGACTATTGTGAGCAGAATCAGACCATTGTTAGTAGAATCAAACCATTGTGTGTAGAAACAGACTGTTGTGAGCAGAATCAGACTGTTGTGAGTAGAATCAGACTTTTGTTAGTAGAATTAGACTGTTGTGAGTAGATTCAGAACATTGTGAGTAGAATCAGATTGTTGTTGAGTAGAATCAGACTGTTTTGAGAAGATTCACAGCAAGACTGTCGGTGGCAGTTAACACGTAGACGTTCATCATGCAGTCCAGCCGCTAATGAATGGGACAAAATACAAAACTCAACTGGTAATGAATGGGACAAAATACAAAACTCAACTGGTCATGAATGGGACAAAATACAGAACTCAACTGGTCATGAATGGGACAAAATACAGAACTCAACTGGTATTGGATGGGACAAAATACAAAACTCAACTGGCAATGAATGGGACAAAATACAGAACTCAACTGGTCATGAATGGAACAAAATACAGAACTCAACTGGTCATGAATGGGACAAAATACAGAACATGACAAAAACTGGTCATGAATGGGACAAAATACAGAACTCAACTAGTCATGAATGGGACAAAATACAGAACTCAACTGTCATGAATGGGACAAAATACAGAACCCAACTGGTCATGAATGTGACAAAATACAGAACTCAACTGTCATGAATGGGACAAAATACAGAACTCTGCTGGTTCCTGTTTCTGTCAGCGAAGAGTTTAATATTTTGTTTCAAACCTTAACGTTGTCCTTTCCCTCCCATCTCTTCCGTCCCACTCTTCCCCTCCTCCCTCTCCCCTCCCCCTCCTGCTCCCTTTCCCCTCCTTTTGAAATGTTGTACGTCATTTTCATAATGACTGATGACATGTATGCCTGATCTTGGTTTTTTTGTTTTTTTTTTTTTTTTGTATTTGTTTGTTTGTTTTTTTGTTTTTGTTTTTAAATTAAAATTTTAATCAAATAATTTGAGGAATTACAGATGCACCCAAAAGAAGACGGTGCGTAGAGATTTCAATTCATGAGGACACACACCTGTAGGACACAGAAGTACATACACATAGTATCCATTATAAATTACAACAATATAAGTGAAAACAGAAGAAGAGAAAAAAAAAATGTTTTGTTTTGTTTGGTCTTGTCCCGCCCGAAGAAGACCAGCAAGAAAGTGATCAGTGGTGCAGAACTATTCCCCAGTGGGAAACGAATGCTTTGCCAATGTGTGGAGTGTGGAGAAGTTCACTTTGTACCTTCAAGTTGTGAAGTGTGTGCCGCAGAAAGAGCATCGCCCTCCCATCTGTTCTGAACCCGCCAAATTCCTCAATGCCAGAATGATGCAGTGGGCAACGAATCTGTAAACCGCTGACATGACCAAAGAATGAATTCATGGGAAGTGACCATGTCGGTGCTGACCGTATGAACTGCCCGGTGGAGTGACACCCTTGACCAGTGTCACTGGACTCCGGAGAGAGTTGCTATGCCAGTGTTTGTAATAGAAACGTGCCCTGTTCGTTTTTTCAAACAAATGTTGCTCTGTTTGTACCCATCGTCAACACAGCGCAGGCCTCCAAGGGTGGTACAGGACTGCTCTAAAGGCAGGTGAAGACAGTGCTTCTCTGGGTCCTCCCCAGCACCTGCGGGTGTTTCTTTTTCTCCTCTGGATGGTGGGTTAATATGACAAACAGGTGGACCTTGCCTATTCTTTGTTGATTCAGATTTACATATTTGAGTTTCGCTTTAGACGTATTTTCACGTGACGTAAGTTTACCAACTGACGTATGCAAAGCCGACGTAATAACGCTGGAGGTCTCTTCAAAGTCCTAGAAGAATGCCTAAAGTTAAAGGCGGTTCCAGACACTGTTCCTTGTTCCGAGCATTTCCACTGGCTATGATACGCCATGGTTTCCAATCCTTCCAATAAGTTCCATGTACTTTGACTGGCTACGTCATGCTTCTCCAGCATACTGGAATATTCCATATTTGTTGACTGGCTGGAATATGCCATGCATGTGGAACTTTCGAGGTTCGTAAATTACGAAGAATCGGGGTTGGTAGAGAGGTTGAAGGATGTGATGATAAAAAAAAAAAAAAAAAAAAAAGGGTGGGGGGGGGGGGGGGGGGGGGGGGGGGGGGGGGGGGGGGGGGGGGGTTAAAAACCGTGTCTTGAAAGGATGATCTACGACAGTCTCTGTGATAGAACCGTTGTGACTGTCATCTGAAGACTAATGTATGAAAAAAAAAATCTGCTGAGTTCATTCAGCGAGAGAGAAGAACAAGCTTTGGCTGGTCCCCTTCATCAACGTTCTGCATTCACTGAAGTGGCGAAGAACAGGAGTTGGATCACCTGTCTTCACTGCTGCCTACCTCAAGTTGTGCATTCAAGTGGAAACAACTTTATGATAAGTGACAAAAATATACAGTGAAAAACGTTTGACTCTATGAAACAGTCCGGTAACTCTTGCTCCCATGATGAAATATTAGAGGCCCGTAACTCCAAACGAATTCTGCATACGACTCGCCCAGCAGATATGACAACACAGAGCACACAGAAAAACAAGGAGAGATCCCCTCCCCCTTCTTCCCATAGGTAAGTTGACCAGAGACACACACACCATCAATGAACTTACATCAGGCTGCACACCAATAGTGAATTTACATCATCAGGTTCCACACCAATAATGAACTTACATCAGGATGCACACCAACAATGAACTTACAACAGGCTGCACACCAACAATTAATTTACATCAGGCTGCACACCAAGAATGAACTTACATCAGGTTCCACGGGCAAAGCGCTGGCTGTCAGCAGCAGGGACAGTGTCAGGATGAAGACTAAGGCTGAACACAGACTGAGGGACGTCTTCGCCATCGTCAATGTCCTCCGCTCTCCAGTGAGGTGACGCTACTTCTGGGTTATAGTGGAATGGTGATCAGACACGCAGTGTGCCTGGTATTTATAGAGGACAGTGTGTGAACGGGGAGACGGGGGGGGGGGGGGTGGGGGGGCTGTTAATATCTACACAGGAGCGTCCAATATGTAGGTAACTTTAGTGAAAAAGCACGTGGTAACCTATTGTCTATGTTGGGGGCTGCGGATATTGGAAATGTCCATCTTTGTCAATCTTTGTCGGGAAGGCTTTGTATTCATCTCTGAACTTCCTTTTCTCTTCCTCTCCACCCTCCCTCCCCCTCTCAATCCGCTCCACCACCATCCCCTCCTCCACCCCACCCCCACCCCCTCCACACACACGCACAATGCATTTTCCCCAAATGTGCAACCTCCTTTGAATTTCCGAGCCTCGAACGCTGTAAATTTGATTGAGTGTGATCGCGTGATCCTACGCGCGTGATACAGATACATATTCATCCATCCATCTGTCCTTCCATACATACATATATACACACATACATGTATACAAATATACATGCATACATACATGTATACATACATACGTACATACAAGCATACATACATGCATACACATATCCATCTATCCATCCATACATACATTCATACATACATTCATGCATACATACACACATCGACATAATGTATGTAAAAAAAAATCTCTCTCTCTCTCTCTCTCTCTCTCTCTCTCTCTCTCTCTCTCTCTCTCTCTCTCTCTCTCTCTCTCTCTCTCTCTCTCTCTCCTCTCTCTCTCTCTCCTATCTCTCTCTCTCTCTCCTCTCTCTCTCTCTCTCTCTCTCTCTCTCTCTCTCTCTCTCATGATTCTCCTGTAATGACAATATATATTATCTAGATGACATCCTCCACCCCTACCCGTGGTGACTGAGCTATCATTATGCCCACCCCCCCCCCCCCCCCCCCCCCCCCCCCCCTTCCATTTATGCTTTATTTCTTTTTCCCTGGTGCTTCAAAATCGATTGTCTTACATCTCCTTGTTTGTTTTTTGATTGTTAGATTGTTCTAAACATGCTCTTTCCCACAACCACTCTCGCCTCTTCTCCCTCTCTCTATCGTCGTTCCCTGCACTCCTTTCACTTATGCATCTCTCTCTTCTCTCTCTCTCTCTCTCTCTCTCTCTCTCTCTCTCTCTCTCTCTCTCTCTCTCTCTCTCTCTCTCGTTATTATTGCAATACTTTTTTACTCTGTTTGTAATGCATATATGCTAACTCCTCCCAGTTCCTACCCACTTCCCCCCACCCCTCCCTTTGTACTTTGTACCTTGTATTGTGGCCCAAGGCCGAACACAAGTGCCTTCAAGTACATGCTCTCCTTGTTCTCATCTTCTTATCATGATTTTGCTCATAATATGATATGTATTGTTTCATTATTTTTAGTCAGCTCTTTCGTGTGTTATATTGCACATGTATTATTAATGTGTTTGTCTTTAACATGATCTTTCCATGAGTGGTTTCCGTTTCATGTATTCATTGATTCTCTCCAGTTTCTGTATCTCTCTGTGTCTTTCTGTCTCTGTCTCTGTCTCTCTCTCTCTCTGTCTCTTTTTTTTCCTTTTTTTCTTTCTTTCTTTCTCCCTCCAAACTCCATGTCATTTTATGCTGTCTGTCTGTCTGTCTGTCTGTCTGTCTGTCTGTCTGTCTCTCTCTCTCTCTCTCTCTCTCTCTCTCTCTCTCTCTCTCTCTCTCTCTCTCTCTCTCTCTCGCTCTCTGTCGCGCCTTCCCTGCACTCCTTTCGCTCCTTCGTCTCTCTATCTCTCTCTCTCTCTCTCTCTCTCTCTCTCTCTCTCTCTCTCTCTCTCTCCCCCCATTTGTACTTTTTTTTTTTTTTTTTTGTATCGTATTGTAGTTCTAGTCACTTTTTGCATGCTTCTTTTGTTGCCTTATCTTATGTTGACCCTATCAGGGCGAGGACTGGATGTAAAAAAGCACATCAGTGCTTATCTATTATCCTCGTAAATAAAGAATTTTTCTCTCTTGTCTTGTCTTGTCTGTCTCTCTGCGCGAACGTGCGTGTGTGTGTTCCAAATTATGTACATACTTTGTCAAATTCATTTTACCGTCTGTTTTATACATACTAATTGTTGTAGGTTTTAGTACATTTCCATTTCAAATATTCCCAAGCTCAGCCACCTCCCACCCCCACTCTCTCCTTCCCCTTCATTATTATTATTTTCATTTTTATTTATTTAATTTTATTTGTTTGTTTATTATTGTTTTGTTATTATTTTTTTTTTTCATGTTCATTTCTCTTCTATTTTCACTTGATGTTCCATTATGATTGCATGACCGCCTTGTTTGCTTGTTTGCTTTCTTACATTATTTCATTTCACTGCATGTTGTTATCCCTTTGTGTCTTTCTGTCTCTGTCTCTGTCTCTCTGTCTCTGTCTGTCTGTCTGTCTGTCTGTCTGTCTGTCTGTCTCTCTCTCTCTCTCTCTCTCTCTCTCTCTCTCTCTCTCTCTCTCTCTCTCTCTCTCTCTGTGTTTTTTTTTTCTCCCTCCAAACTCCATGTTATTTGCTAAATATCTTCTACGCATTTTCATGCTTTATGAAACAAATGATTATATGTTGTGCCTTTTTTTTTTCACTCTCTCTCTCCTCTCTCTCTCTGTCCTGTCTGTCTGTCTGTCTGTGTCTGTCTGTCTCTCTCTCTCCTCTCTCTCTCTCTCTCTCTCTCTCTCTCTCTCTCTCTCTCTCTCTCTCGCGAACGTGCGTGTGTGTGTTCCAAATTATGTACATACTTTGTCAAATTCATTTTACCGTCTGTTTTTTTTATACATACTAATTGTTGTACGTTTTAGTACATTTCCATTTCAAATTATTACATTTTATGCTTAATTACTACCTTCAGTTTCTGTTGTTCTCTCTTCTCTCTCTCTCTCTCTCTCTCTCTCTCTCTCTCTCTCTCTCTCTCTCTCTCTCTCTCTCTCTCCTCCCCCCCCCCCCCCCCCCCCCAAATTCCATCTCACGTTGCTAAATGCTCTTCTACGTATTTTCATGTCTTACGAAAAATGATACATGTGCCTTGCTCTCTCTCTCTCTCTCTCTCTCTCTCTCTCTCTCTCTCTCTCTCTCTCTCTCTCTCTCTCTCTGTGCGTGCGTGCGTGCGTGTATGTGTGTGTGTGTTCAAAATTACGTACGTACTTTGTCATATTCATTTTACTGTCTGTTGTTATACATGCTAATTTTTGTACGTTGGGGTACATTTCCAGATATTTCCCAAGCTCAGCCCACCTCCCACCCCCACTCTCTCCTTCCCCTTCATTATTGTTATTTTATTTTCATATTTATTTATTTAATTTGTTTGTTTTATTATTGTTTATGTGTTTTCTTTTTTCATGTTCATTTCTCTTCTATTTTCACTGATGTTCCATTATGATTGCATGACCGCCTTGTTTGCTTGTTTGCTTTCTTACATTATTTCATTTCACTGCTTGTTGTAGTCCCTACTCAGGGCGAGGACTGGATGTAAAAAAGTACGTCAGTGCTTAACTATTATCCTCGGAAATAAAGAATTTTGTCTTGTCTTGTCTTGTCTCTCTCTCTCTCTCTCTCTCTCTCTCTCTCTCTCTCTCTCTCTCTCTCTCTCTCTCTTCTCTCTCTCGTGTGTGTGTGTGTGTGTGTGAGTGTGATGTGTGTGAGTGTGTGTGTGTGTGTGTGTGTGTGTGTGTGTTGTGTGTGTGTGTGTGTGTGTGTGTGTGTGTGGTGTGTGTGTGTCCTATCTAGGAGCACACAAAACGCATGCATTTCATACGCCTACATAGAGAAACGCAAACACACACACAAACACACATTCCAGTTCAGTGTAGCACATAACACTTTACCTTACGACACAGACAGAATGCGCCATGAAGGGGTCTTACAGCGCTGAAGGAATACGTCATGTACTGTGTTGTGTGGCACTGACAGCACGCTGTTTTTCATGTAGCTACAACATTAGGACCAAGAGCCATTTAGTGCCACCTATGCCACAGAAAAGACCCACTATTTAATGCGCCGCACGACAATGAGAGACAATGTTACCAGCTGTAGTCTACGGGGGATTTGTTGCAAAGAGACACATGGGCATTAAGGTTAGACTGAAATGTGACTTGGCACCCTAGTCAGTTTTTAACCACATTTTCAAGTTCGTTCCAGTGCGTATACTGTGGAATATTATTGGAGTCTCTTAGATGGAATGTCACGTTTAAGTTTAAACATCTCGTAGATTTGCTTACAGAATCTTATGAACACTTTTAGCAGGCGTTTTATAAAGGCACTAAACAAGCATTTTATGAACGCTTCGAACTGGCATTTTATGAAAGCTTCAAACAGGCATTTTATGAACGCTTCAAACAGGTATGTTATGAAAGCTTCAAACAGGTATTTTATGAACGCTTCAAAGAGGCATTTCATGAACGCTTCAAAACAGGTATTTATGAAAGCTTCAAACAGGCATTGGATGAAAGCTTGCAACAGGCGTTTTATGAACGCTTTAAACAGGTATTTCATGAAAGCTTCAAACAGGCATTTGGTGAAAGCTTCAAACAGACAGTTAGTGACGTTGAAAAAACACATCTCAACATTTGGTTGAACAAAATGTTCGCTCTGGTCTCAGCATTTAATGACAGTGTATTTTGAGTCCAGGATCCATGGATGAACAATCCGTCATGACACAACGTCCAGGCTGGGACAGGGGAGGGGAATGGTGTGGGGGATCTCTTTGCTGAATGACAGGCAGCATGTGGGACAGGGGAGGGAATGGTGGGGGGATCTCTTTGCTGAATGTGGGACAGGCAGCATGTGGGGGGCAGGGGAGGGAATGGTGTGGGGGATCTCTTTGCTGAAGGACAGGCAGCATGTGGGACAGGGGAGGGGAATGGTGGTGGGGCTTCAGCCCAACTCACTGCACTGAGAGAAATGTGGAGTGTCCATCTGGGTATGTGTGTGTGTGTGTGGTTGTGTCAACCCAACTCACTGTGTGGAGTGTGTGTGTGTGTGTGTGTGGTGTTGTGTGTGTGTGTGTGTGTGTGTGTGTGTGTGTGTGCGTGCGTGCGTGCGTGCGTGCGTGCGTGCGTGCGTGCGTGCGTGTGTGTGTGTGTGAGTGTGTGTGTGTGTGTGTGTGTGTGTGTGTGTGTGTGTGTGTGTGTGTGTGTGTCTGTCTGTCTGTCTGTCTGTCTGTCTGTCTGTGAGTGTGTGTGTGTGTGTGAGTGTGTGTCGTGCTTGCGCGCGCGCGCGTGTGTGTGTGTGTGTGTGTGTGTGTGTGTGTGTGTGTGTGTGTGTGTGTGTGTGTGTGTGTGTGTGCGTGTGTGTGTAATCGCGCGCGTCAATGTGTGCGTGTGTGTGTGTGTGTGTGCGTGTGTGTGTGTGTGCGCGCGCGCGCGTGTGTGTGTGTGTGTGTGTGTGTGTGTGTGTGTGTGTGTGTGTGTGTGTGTGTGTGTGTGTGTGTGTGTGTGTGTGTGTGTGTGTGTGTGTGTGTGTGTGTGTGTGTGTGTGTGTGTGTGTGTGTTAGTTCTTTAGTTTAACGTCTATTCACTATAAGTGTTATTAGACGGGGGGGGGGGGGGGGGGGGGAAAAAAAGGATTGTGTGTGTGTGTGTGTGTGTGTGTGTGTGTGTGTGGGCGTGCGCGCGCATGTGTGTGCATGTGTCTGCGTTTGAGTGCGTGTGTGTGTGCGTGCATAATTATGTGTGTGTGCGCGCCTGTGTGTGTGTGTGTGTGTGTGAGAGAGAGAGAGAGAGAGAGAGAGAGAGAGAGAGAGGACTGTGCTAGGGGTAAGAGGGGAAGGTTGGGATGGGTGGTGAGATATGTAGATATTTACTTATCCTGGTCGTTTATCTAGCCTTTTAGTGTGTGTGTTAATCGGGGAAATTAAAGTATATCAAACGAAACAAGTTTAGTAGAATTGGAGCATAATGCAGGGGGAGGGGTGGGGGGGGAGGGGGTTGTTGCGGGTGGGGATGGGGGGCAACAGGGTGAAAGGAGGACGGAATAGAGGAAGGGAGTGGGGGAGGGGGGGGGGGGGGCTAAACATATATATATATCATATACCGTAACTCTTTTATATCAATGTCGTACACTACAACAATTTTAGTTTTAAAGTACATCAGAGATAGATGCCAGTGGGCTGGAATTAAAACTTTTCAGAGAACATGCAAAGTAATGCATGATTATTTAAAATATTTTCAGTGGATAATGGTGCACTGGCTGGCAATTGATCTGCTAACTTTATCTGAGGAGCAGAGTGCCTAACTCCTGGGCAGTGAAGAAGTAGGTGGTTTACAGCAATTTGTTTGCCACATATGCAATATATATTTTTAGAATACTTTGTTCTAAAAGCATTCAATCGGAACCTATACATCAAACTAGTAACATGTCTGGAATGCATTACAGATAAATTTGTTAAAAAAAAGATTTCGGATTCGCTGTATTCTTTACTTGTACACAGTGCTGGTAATACTGACTATTTGTTTTTTGTGCAGTTCAGCAACCTGATTTTGAGACACTTTTTCTATGCGCTGGTTAAATTCATGCAGATCTAGTTGAATGTCGAGATGCTGTGAACCTTCTAAATTTTTCGCTGCCTTTTTAGCCGCATGATCTGCCCACTCGTTGTTGGGGTGATTCCGGAGTGAGAAGGAATCCAGCAAAAGGTAATACTGGTACCCTTTATAGACAACTCATGAATGATATGTTTTATTTCAATAGTCATTTCAGTCGTTTTTTTTTATGCCTCGGGATTTAATGGCTTGTAAAACAGACTTTGAGTCCACACTGGATAAGATTTTGCATGAGTCCGTCGAAAGATCTACAATGTAATTTAATGC
>JADBJO010001851.1:95000-100000 GCA_016801955.1 Conus betulinus
AGCATGCTCATGCACGCACGCGTCTGCGCATGTATGTGTACATATATGTGTGTATATATGTGTGCCAGTGTATTAGGACGTACACGCATATGTGTGTGTGTGTGTGTGTGTGTGTGTGTGTGTGTGTGAGAGAGAGAGAGAGAGAGAGAGAGAGAAAGAGCATGTGTGCGTGTCTATGTGTGTGTGTGAGTGTGTGTGTGTGTGTGTGTGTGTGTGTGTGTGTGTGTGTGTGTGTGTGTGTGTGTGGTTGTGTGTGTGTGTGTGTGTGTGTGTGTGTGTGTGTGTGTGTGTGTGTGTGTGTGTGGTGTGTGTGTGTGTGTGTGTGTGTGTGTGTGTGTGTGTGTGTGTGTGTGTGTGTGTGTGTGTGTGAGTGCGTGCGCGCGCGCGCGCGCCTTTTATTGTTTGCGGGATGAGAGCAATGACTTCCCCTGTTTTATCCTGGGTCTTGCCTGCTTTGAAGGTCAAGCAAGTGTCGCATAGTTTTAAGTAGTGTATCCTTCGTGGTTCCCCATATAAATCTCATTTCTTCATTTCGAATACTTTCTATTTGAAGGAGATTGTTCTTCGACTGTGTTATAAGCCCTACTCCATAATCACTGACACTGAGCACAACTCCGTGATACAGTCGGTAGAGTTGGCGCTATTCAGTGCCTTTAGCTGCCATTCCTTTTATGGCAGAGAGGCCCTTTTCGCCTGTAAGAAAAAAACATTTTCAACATGTTTTCTAAAGGCCAGCATTCTATCAAAGCCTATACCCCAGTAACGTTGTCAGTTGATTCCATTGTTATTCCACTGAAGGAAACTGATGAGGGTACTTGTTCTGATGTCTTGTTGTTGAGAGTGCAGACTAATGTCTGGGCTTTTGTAGGGTTGATGGACGATCCAGTTTCTTGACACCACTGAGCAATGTTTTCAACTGTTGCTGAACTGTTTTCGTTCTTTCTTCAGCATTCTTTGTTGTTTTGTTGATCAGACCGTCGTCTGTTTGCGTCAACACTCGAGCGATTCCGTTTTTATTGAGGCCTGCAAGGCCGTTAGTGTAAATATTGTATTAAAACAGGGTAGAGATGGGAACCTTGAGGTAATCCCATAGAGAGATTATGACGTTCAGACGTCCTGTCTCGAAATCGTAGAATGACGGATCGCTCCTGAAGTGCTGCTGCTATCCATCGTGATGGTAAATTTCAAATGTAATTTATAGTGAACCGCCAAGAAAACATAGACAAACGAATAACAAGACAAACCATGACGTGTTTCGACCTCTTAGATCTTCTTCAGGCAAGATACAAAACACTCAGGACAACGAAAATGAACGAGCAATCACTTATCCTGAAGTTGTCCCGAGTGTGTTTCGTATCTTGCCTGAAGAAGACCTAAGAGGTCGAAACGCGTCGTGTTTTGTCTTGTGATTCGTTTGCCTGCGTTTTCTTGGCGGTTCGCTGTTAATTTCATTTACAATGTGTTTAGAATCCGCCTGTGGTCGCCTCCCTTTGCAACTAGATGGTGATAGTGTTCTGCTGACTCCAACGACAAGAAGTACTTCCCTGAGAAGTGAGAACTGGACTTTGTTGTTTGCATCTTTCAGGTCTGTTGCGACTGCCAGTGTTTCTTCTTCTTTTCTTTAGAATCCTTCCAATACTTTATAGACAACAGCGGTCCCATTTTCCCTATGTATGTTTACCTGTTCTCCTCCTTAACTGGGTGGGAGGATTTGTCTACTTTCAAGGTCTCTTGTGAGTTTTCTTGCTCTGAATAGTTCCATGAGTTTTCCTACTGTATTCTGTATGGTGAGTATACGGTAGTCATTTAGCTGATGATAATCTTTTCCTGGTTATGGTAAAGCTCTCAGGTAACTGTGTACCCAGTCTTCTTGGATGCAGCCTTCAACGAAACTGTCCTGATTGAGACTGAAGAGATGGGCTCTGTCCTGTGCAGTACTTTGGGGGTGGGGGATGGATGGGGGGGGGGGCTTTGTTTTTTGTTTTGTTGTGTCATGATCAGCGACCGCCGATCAGGGTGCACTGTCAGGGGGCTGGTACTCTGCCGCTGACCATATGGGCACATGAATAAGCGCTTGTTGGGGAGCTGGGCCGCCTACCCCTTGTAGAACAAGCGGGGCTTGTCTGACATAGGTCGGGGGCCAGCCTTTGAGTTTGGGGATCACAGAGGAACTCGACCCTCCGATGGGCTGGCGTGCTTGTGTTGGCCGGTTGGAGAGATCGTGTCAGCCCGACTGTCAAAGGGGCAGGCAATCCTAGACGCTCTCTTGACCCTCCCTGGTCCGTGGGTTAGAGTTATCTCCCCTGTCCCGTGTTTCCGCCTTTCTCACCCCATGGGTCTTGGTGCCGTGGTCAACACGCAGTGGGGATCCCGGGTTGGGGGGGGTTTGGAGTAGGGGGTCTGGAACAGTCATTGACTGTCCCTAATTAAGACTAGGGTAGAACTCCTCCCGTTTATCCTCCCCAGTTAACTCCATGTGGTCGGATGCCAGTGCCTTCCTTAAAATCTGACGGGGTGATTAGCCTGGTGGCTTCACTTAGAGCTACATACGAAATGTGTGCCTGTGTATGAGTAGGGGGGGGGGGGGGGGAGGGCTGGCTGGATGTTGGTTGGTTGAGACAGGGTATTGGAGAGATGTGCTGGCCAAATGGAGCTACTATGTATGAAGCTGAGGGGGTGTGTCCCCCGAGTGTGTGTGATATAGGACATGTTATAAGTTAGCGAGAGGAGGGAAGACAACTGGGCTCTCGTTCACCGCTCTCAAGCAACGTACAACACCAAGGAGAGGCCTGAGACTGAGGAGAAGGTGAACTCTGTGGACTCACGAGGAGACCACGAGAGAGAGCGAGACCCATAGGGCAGAATCACAGCAGCTCTCTGAGACAGGGAACAGAGGTGTCTGTGACTGTGACGAGATCCGACGGGGGGAAAGGCCAACCCCCAAATCTCGTGAAGGTTTGGGTCTGGCCTACTTGCAGTGTTTGTCTGGGACATGCAACCAGTAGGGATTTTGGAGACTGTCACCAAGTGTTCCTAGATTCCCGTCGTCCGTGTGACTTCCGTGAATCTCCGGTGAGGAACTTTGGGTGTCAGGTGTGAGAGAGGAGTCGGCGGCAGTGCCCTAAGATTCCTGTGCGTGACACACTCCCAGTCAGGTGTGACCCACGGTGAAGTGTCGGTGTGTCGGCAGTACATAGGAGACCCCCACAGGACGGTCCAGTGGGCGGAGTGACCAGAGACTTGGGCAAAGTCTAATAGGCCCAGTGTACTGCCGAGGCTCCAGCGAGGGAGCCGAAGAGGGGGATCTCTGGCGGACGTCCGGCGCCGACGACAACCCGAGAGACTGAGTGGGGGGCGAAGTGCGGCCCCGACGGGAAACCGGCACCCGGCTGAGACTCCAGGGACCAACAAGTGGGCAGGGGTAGGCCAGCAGAAACTTGGAGGTCAACCCCTCGCCTTCATCCTCAGGTGCGAGGGTGTAAAGTCCGTGCCAGCAAGGACAACGCGACGACAGTAAGCGGCAAGAAGTGGGACGGCGCGCCCCACAGACATTGCGAACTGTGTGAGCTTAGCCGAGTTCGAGCGTGTGTGTGTGTGTGTGTGTGTGTGGGTGTGAGACCCCCCCCTCCCCCCTCCGAAACCTAAGGTGAGGCAAATATTGTCTATGTCTTGCTATGATATTTGTTGATTTTGTGTGTGGGGCGTTCATCCATTTCTTTTCGTATTTTGATTTTTTGGGGGGGATATAAGTGGTAGGACTACTATATACTTTCGGAGCTGGTGGGAAGAACCAAGGTGGGGGCTCGGAGCTAATTATCAAATTGATTGAAGTATGTTTTCTTTTCTTGATTGAATAGATGTTGTTAATTGATCCCATAAAGTGTTTCATTAAATTGTAGAAATTGTTCCTTGGTTTCCCCCGCATGTTATGGGGTGAGGGCGTGCGTTACGAGGAACAGGACTAGACACAATGTATTCCAGCCTTGGAGACGAACAGGAGAAGCGAAGCTAAGTGGCTACATGTTCTTCTTGTCACTGTCCTAAATGTTATTTGTTTTCGCCTGAAGAAAACCCAAGAGGTCGAAATGCATTGTGTTTAGTCCTGTACTCTGTTTGTCTGTGTCCTTGGCGGTAACTACACTCTACTCTTTCCAAATGTTTGTTTTCATTTTTAGATAAAGAAAGACAGATAGAAAGAAAAAAAGGAATAAGAACAAAACCCTCCAGTTACAACTATTTTTTCAAGCAAGTGTCCTGGTAGTGGTGAGAGGGAGTCAGGAGTGGGTGAGAGGCTCGGGAGGTGATACAGCAGGAACAGGTGGAATGGGGGCAAGTTTGGGTGGGGGGGGGGGGGTCCAGAACCACCGTGTCCTCCTCCCCAGCCGATCCAACACTGAAAAGTTCCTTGGAGAACGCCGCCATCCACACTGCTGGCGCTCAGCAGGCTACACGCCTCTATGTGACGTTGAGTTCAGATGCAGCGTATCCTCCGGTGGGTTGCCTCATCGCACCTGAAATTGATCACTCCCTGTGAACTTGCTGCTGTTGAGGCTGAAACAGGACGAGCCGGGTGCTGTTGTGTTTGAAGAAGGACAGTGCGGTTAAACGAAGAGATGAGACTCACCCCACCCAACTCAGCCTCACCCCTCAAAATGATAACGGAAGGAGCAAATCGGAATGTAAGAAGTGTGAAATATTGAACTTCGATCAACAAAATTTACGAGATACTGAAGATACCTAGTTCAGCGCATACAGCTCAAATCGAGAGTAAAGGGGTACTAGTGGGCTGACAGTCAGAAAAGGTGATGTCGATATCACAGAGTGATATACATAGGAGCTACACACACAGACACACAGACACACACACACACACAAACACACACACACAGCCTGAGAGACATTCTGAGCCTCTCCAGTGCCATCCCCTCCTCCCCGAGCAGTTACATCCGGTCATTCTACATACCCAGGATGGACAGAGCCATTGATTGCCTTGATCTATA
>JADBJO010001851.1:105000-112500 GCA_016801955.1 Conus betulinus
AGCTGAGGACGTCATGGCCATGTGGTGATGAATCAGATGAGAAGGTCATGGCCATGTGGTGATGAGTCAGCATGAGGACGTCATGGCCATATGGTGTTGACACTCAGCTGAGGACGTCATGTTCATGTGGTGATGACAGTCAGCTGAGGACGCCATGGCCATGAGGTGATGACAGTCAGCTGAGGACGTCATGGCCATGAGGTGATGATGACAGACAGTTGAAGACGTCATGGCCATGTGGTGATGACAGTTAGCTGAGGACGTCATGGCCCAAAAGGCGATGACAGTCAGCTGAGGACGTCATGGCCAAAATGCGATGACAGTCAGCTGAGGACGTCATGGCCATGTGGTGATGACAGTCAGCTGAGGACGTCATGGCCATGTGGTGATGACAGTCAGCTGAGGACGTCATGGCCATGTGGGTGATGACAGTCAGCTGAGGACGTCATGGCCACGTGGTGATGACAGTCAGCTGAGGACGTCATGGCCATGTGGTGATGACAGTCAGCTGAGGACGTCATGGCCATGTGGCGATGACAGTCGGCTGAGGACATCATGGCTATGTGGTGATGACAGACAGATGAGGACGTCATGGCCATGTGGTGATGACAGTCGGCTGAGGACGTCATGGCCTTGTGGTGATAACAGTTAACTGAGGACGTCATGGCCATGTGGTGATGACGGAAAGGTGAGGACGTCATGGCCATGTGGTGATGAGTCAGATGAGGACGTCATGGCCACGTGGTGATGACTATCAGCTGAGGACGTCATGGCCATATGCGATTGCAGCTGAGGACGTCATGCCCATGTGTGATGACAGCTGAGGACGTCATGGACATGAGGTGATGAGTCAGATGAGGACGCCATGGCCATGTGGTGATGACAGTCGGCTGAGGACGTCATGGCCATGTAGTGATGACAGTCAGCTGAGGACGTCATGGCCATGTGGTGATGACAGTCAGCTGAGGACGTCATGGTCATGTGGTGATGACAGTCAGCTGAGGACGCCATGGCCATGTGGTGATAACAGTCGGTTGAGGACGTCATGGCCATGTAGTGATCACAGTCAGCTGAGGACGCCATGGCCATGTGGTGATAACAGTCAGCCGAGGACGTCATGGCCATGTGATGACAGTCAGCTCAGGACGTCATGGCCATGTGGTGATGACAGTCAGCTGAGAACGTCATGGCCATGTGGTGATGCGTCAGATGAGGACGTCATGGCCATGTGGTGATGCGTCAGCTGAGGACATCATGGCCATGTGGTGTTGCGTCAGCTGAGGACGTCATGGCCATGTGGTGATGGGTCAGCTGAGGACGTCATGGCCGTGTGATGATGAGTCAGCTGAGGACGTCATGGCCATGTGGTGATGAGTCAGCTGAGGACGTCATGACCATGTGTGAGGACGTCATGGCCATGTGGTGATGAGTCAGGTGAGGACGTCATGGCCATGTGGTGATGAGTCAGGTGAGGACGTCATGGCCATGTGGTGATGAGTCAGCTGAGGACGTCATGGCCATGTGGTGATGACAGTCACCTGAGGGCTGCTGTGAGAAGTCTCCGAGAGGAGCAGGTCAGAAACTGAGCGACTGGCAAAAATTACGGCCGCCATCTTTGAAGAAGGAAGGCGCTCAGCCTATATGGCTGCACACCAAATAATAATGCCAAGGCCTTGCTTAATGAGTCAAGCAATTATGAACTAGCGCAATCAAATTGTTTTGAGAATAGTCATTGTGCCTTAAAGTTCATCTTCCGCATTTTCTATCAAGCCAGGTTGTTGAAAGCAGACAGATTCAAATGAAAGGAATGGAAGTATCAGGGGGCTTCCAGCTGGGGCAAAGGTGCACGGGTGAGGGCAAAGGTCTGAAATGTGACGTCAACTCAGGAGAAGGTCATGTATTTGAAGATTGTGATTTCATCGGTGAAAATCCCCCAAACGTGGGAAATACTTGGTGGGGAATTGTTCTTTTGATCAATTATCAGTTCAACATTAAATGCTGCCCCTAAGTTATGGTAGGCCTCAAAATACTTATATGGATTATATTGTTTTAGCGCAAAATCATCATTGTGGCGTGTGACCATATGTTATGGAGGCTGTGAAAATAGACGCCATCTTTATTTAAAAGGCCATAGCAACAGGATCTGAAATCATTCTTTTTGCTTTATGCTTTAGCTAAAAGTCAGGGTCATTCATTCTTTTGCCACATGCTAAACAGCCTTATTGCGGTTGCTCTATTTTTGTTTTCATGCGATGGAAATAATTTACAATAACGCTATTTAGATACTCCCAAAAATAAACGCAGCTAGGCTTGCTTAGAACTCTCCTATTTATAGACAGTCACAATGAGATTGTTCTGATAATGTTTATAGTGTCTGAAAGTTGGCTCTCCTTTTCTTTCAGATGCCCATTAAGATTACATGCTAGACGGTTCCAGACAAATGTGAAATGACAGGGGTGGCAACTGTTTTCAGGAATGCCAGCTGATGGAATCACAGCTAGGTTCTAAGGCGTGAAATGTGACGTGCGCATTTCAAGAGTCTAAAGTTCATGATTAAGCAAAAAAAAAAAAAAAAAAAAAAACCCAAAAAAAACAAAGAAAACAAACAAAAACGCCATTCCATGTTACATTCAAATATTCCTGTTTCTGTGCTGTTTCTTCACTGAAACAGGAGTGGGAGGGCAGACAATGTGTGAAAAAGGACGACGTTGAACTATATCCTCCACGGACAGTTATGGAAAGCGGGGGGGGGGGGGGGGGGGGGGATCTCTCTCTCTCTCTCTCTCTCTCTCTCTCTCTCTCTCTCTCTCTCTCTCTCTCTCTCTCTCTCTCTCTCTCTCTCTCTCTCTCTCTCTCTCAATCCAGTCTCCTGCCACCAGTGTTTATACATACTTTGCCTGTCGCTAGTATAGATAATCTGGCGCGCTTTTATTCTGTAATGCTTTGGGGCGCCGACAGAAACACTGGCTCTGGAGCTGGATCTCTGTCAGGAATGGTAAATTGGCAGCTAGCAGCTGGAGCTCTAGTGACTGTGAATACAACAAATATGGTGTAAACATGGGTTGACGTACTTGAATGATTTCAAAGCTGATTAAAACCACAAACAAATAAGCTAATAGGATTATGGACGTGGAAGGGGGAGGAGGGGAAGGGGGTATCAATGATGGGAGATAACCACCCCAATCCTTCGAATGAGACTATAAACCGAGGTTCCGTGTGTGAACGCACGCATAACATCTTAGTTACTTACTTATGCCCATCGCTCCCGGTGGAGCATAGGCCATCGACGACTCTTCGTCACCCGCACTCTGTTCTGGGCTGTTCTGGCCATTCCAGTCCAGTTGGTCCCTTGTTGCTTCAGCTCCGCCTCAGTGTCTCGCCTCCAGCTGTTGCGAGGCCGGCCTCTCTTCCTCTTTCCCTGCGGGTTCCAGGTCAGGGCTTGGCGTGTGGTGCTGGACGTTGGCTTTCTGAGGGGTGTGTCCATAACATCTTGCACACACGTAAATTCCCATCACCACCAACTTTCGGAAGAGAAGGCCAGTTTGGCCGTTGGTACGGAGACACGTTACACATAGCATGCACCCTGTGTGAGAAATGGAAATAATGAAGGAAGTAAGGAAATTGAGTGAACGATATTGAACGATATCGACTGGATGACACGACGGGAAAAACAACTGAATGAAGCGCCAGCTGGCAGCTCTTCAGTCGGCACTACCCAGGTAGTGTAAACGAGTGTGGATTATAAAGCGCTTAAAGCTTGGCCTCTAGCCGAGAATAGGCGCTGTATAAGTATTAATAATAATAATAATAATAATAATAATAATAAGTATGCCTGGTGCAAAGAGAAGGCGCTGATGGTCTGCTGCAGGACGCTGCCGTCACTCAGGTGGTACCGGACCATGGATGGTGCTATGACGTCACTCAGGTAGTACCACTCCATGGGTGATGCTATGGCGTCATTCAAGTGGTATCGCTCTATGTGTGGTGCTATGACATCACTCAGTTGTACTACTCCATGGGTGGTGCTATGACGTCATTCAGGTGGTAGCACTCAATGGGTGATGCTGTGACAACCATTCAGGTGGTGGTACCGCTCCATGGGTGGTGTGTTATGAAGACAGAACCCCGTCATTCAAGTGGTACCGCTACTCCTTGGTGGTGGTGCTATGACGTCACTCAAGTGGTATCGCTCCATGGGTGGTGATATGACGTCATTTAGATGGTACCACTCAGTGGGTGGTGTTATGAAGACAGAACCCCTGTGTTGTTCACTTCTCACTGATGGAGCAGTCAACCCTCGACTCTCGTTGTCATCATGTGGTTGAGGAGGGTCAGGATCACGTGTCCTATGAAGGGGGAGGGGGGAGCAGGCTTCGCTCCATTCAGGCCTGCTCAGCTGTTTCAGGAGGGTGTGTGATGGAGCGGCAGCAATGTGGCTGCAGGCTGTCTTGGACGGCATGGTGAGTCAGGGCTGTCTTAGGCAGTCCTCTAAGGGAGGTCATCAGAGGTACCATAGCATCTCGTCCCAGAGCCTGGGTCTCCAGACTTTGTAGTCGCCGGCGTGAAGCGAGCTGCCTGTTGCTGCTGGGGTCCACCGCAGTCGGGCCCATGTCCTGTGGTGCCCAGGGAGGATGAATCTGACAACGACTGCAGTAGGAGCAGTGCGGCGGCATTCCTGCAGGCAGTTCCAGAGGTTCCTGCTGAGGAGGCTGCAAGTAGATCCAGCTCTCTTGCTGAGCCTGCTGATGTGAATGGTTGTTCTGTCAGAGGAGACATAGACTCCTTGATAGGCGTTCTGACTGACCTGTTTCAGAACGGTATTGTGCAGGCTCAAATACATGGGTTGATCGATTGGTGGTGAAGAGGACAGAACCCTCCTCCCTGTGGAAGGGCATTTTCACAGGCCTGCCCCCTGGTCAAGGTTCCTGAGGTCAACCTGCAGCATCGTACAGTCCTGGGGGGAGCGAGTCTCTGGCAGCCAAGGCAGCAAAGCGCCAAGAGACTGGACTGATGTCGGGAGGTCTTTGATGTGGCACGGACGCTGTAACAGGCCTGGCAGCTTGCAGGATCCAGGAAATATTGACATGAGATGGTTTCAACTGGTTGGAAACGTTTGTGTAATACGTTATTTTGCAACGTTGTCAGTAGCTTGAATGGAGCTATTCTCTCTCTCTCTCTCTCTCTCTCTCTCTCTCTCTCTCTCTGTGTGTGTGTGTGTGTGTGTGTGTGTGTGTGTGTGTGTGTGTGTGTGTGTGTGTGTGTGTGTGTGTGTGTGTTTGTTTGTGTTTGTGTGTGTGTGTGTGTGTGTGTGTGTGTGTGTGTGTGATATTTTCAAATGGCATGTTCCTATATTTTTTCTCTATGGGTTGTTTCAAATTTTGAGAGACCGCCTCTGAGATTTAGTGATGACTTGACTACCCCATATACTGCGTGTTTCTCAACTAGAACAAAACCGGTTGTCACGCCATGTCGACCGTAATTCTTATTTCTCTTTCTTTTTTTTTTTTTTTTTTTTTTTTTTGCATAACTTAGCCTCTTCCTACATTTTCCTCCCAAATGATCCATTGGTGGGGTTTCTGAGCTTATTACTTAGGGTGTGTAATACATGGTTACAGACAGGCAATACAGCAGTTTACCAGTGTCATGTTGGTGACGTCTAATTAGTGCCAGCAGGCCTACCATTAGAACCGGGTCCAACACAGTACCGTTTTGTTCGTGACGTGTAGGGGTGTTACTGCTTGCAAGCAGGCACTCTTTTGGCCCAGCAGGTGCTTTTCGACCACTGACTTCAAGGCGTCATCTCCTCACGTGCCATTCGAAAACTGATTGGTGACAGTGAAACCTTAGCTGGTAACCAGTGTGTTGAACTACTGTAGAGGTAATGGCTTGTTGTTGTTGTTGGTGGTGGTGGGTGGTGTCGTCGTCGTCGTCGTCGTACCCTGGCTAAAAGACTCCAGGGATCATCCGAACAGCCGAAGCACTTGAACGCTTTAGTACAAACGCATCCGCTTCTCTGTGATTTACACTATGTACATTGTATCATGTGCCATGTGCCACTCACAATGAAACATGTTCTTTTAGAGTGTTGGCACTTGAATGATGTGAGACACAAACATTTTACAGCAGACTCCATGAAAACCTTGTTCAGAGATGTTCCACTGTTCGCCCTCATGAGATCTGAATTTTGGAAAGAGATTAACATATTTCATCGGATCTTAGTTTTATAGTGGAAAGATTTTTTTAGCAAGGTTTCGGATGGGTTTTGAGAAGACGTATTTTAAAAGAGTTGTGTGAATAAATGACTTGAGAGTTGATTTTAGCGTAGTGACAGCCCTGATATTGCCCTTTGCGGTCGGCTGGGCTGTAAGCAAAATTACCTTACCTTACTATGTCTGTGCAGTCGGCGCTGTGATCACTTACCGACTTGTGCAGATAATAACGGTTCTTCTTCTGTCATGGTCAGGGCGTGTAGCCGTGAGAACTCATTGTGAGCATTGGATTTGTGTGCGCTGGGCGTTCTCACGTTGTTCATTAATCGCTGGGAATTAGCCGAGGTACAGTGACGTATGTAGATAGGTGATAATCATCATTGCCAAACAGCATTGTTAAATGGCGTCGCGCCTAATGCCTTCCCTCAAGATTTGTGGGTGGGGAGAGAAGGGGAAGGAGGGGGGGGGGGGGGGGGGGGGGGGGGGGGGGGGGGGGGGGGGGGGGGGGGGGGGGGGGGGGGGGGGGGGGGGGGGGGGGGGGGGGGGGGGGGGGGGGGGGAGGAGGGGGGGGGGTCCTCACAGATCTACGGAGCGGTGTTCGATGCTGGCGACTGATTTAAAAACAGATATCTGAATCTGTTCGATATCCCACTTTTCATTTTGGTTTTATTTATTTATCTATTTATTCATTCATTTATTCATCTAGTTAGTTATTTATCTATTAAGATTGGTATGTGTGTGTGGATCGGGGGGAGGGGAGCTGATTTCGGGCGTGAAAAATTGCTTTTTTTGGTGTGGGTGGTGTTGGAGTTTTGTTTTGTTTTGCGAGGAGTGGGGAGTGGGTGGGAACACACATTTCATATACTTTTTTTTCATTATATGAAGACAAAAAAGCAACTCTCTCTCTCTCTCTCTCTCTCTCTCTCTCTCTCTCTCTCTCTCTCTCTCTCTCTCTCTCTCTCTCGCTCTCCAGTCTGTGGTACAATTGACGTAAAATGGATTGTCTGACCTTCCCCATTTCTGTCCAGAAAAAAAAAAAAATCATCGATGTTTTCATATTCCTGACCCTAGAAACAGAAAGATTACAAATCGATCGCATCAAAACAAGCTTCGAATCATCATCATCATCATCATCATCACAATGTGTGTGTGTCTCTCTCTCACGTGGTTTGTGAATTCAAAATAGAGCAAACACCCATTTGTGTTAGTAGCCTGTGGTTATCAACACTGCCTGGCTGTAACTAGTGTGAGAGCTTGTGCATCGGGGAGGTCTTTGTTTGTTTGTTTGTTG
>JADBJO010001851.1:120000-135000 GCA_016801955.1 Conus betulinus
AAAACCACCACATGTTCCAACCTAACACAGACGCACGCTACTAAATCTGTCCACAGTTCAGTGTGGACAGCGTCCGACCTAACACACCTGTCATGTACAAAACCTACAACAAAGGAATACTGTCAACACCTTCAGACCTAGGAAAAAAAAAAAAAAAGAAACCTGCCAGCTTTAATAATGTGAACATCTTCAAACCTGATGGAGATGTGCAAAAATCGCCAGCGTAATAATGTGAACACCTTCAGACCTGATGATGTGGAAAACCCGCTGGCGTAATAATGTGAACACCTTCAGACCTAACAAACATGTAACGTATAAATCTGCCAACGAAATGATGTGAACATGAACACCATCAGACCTGATAGAGATGTGCAAAAACCCGCCAGCGTAATGATGTGAACACATTCAGACCTAACAAACATGTAACGTGTAAACCTGCCAACGCAATCATGTGAACATAGTCGGACCTCACACGCAATAATGTGAAATGTGAACACAATAATGTGAACAGTCAGAGACCTCACACGCAATAATGTGACGCAATAACACAGTCACCTCACACGCAATAATCACAGACCTCACGCAATAATGTGATACACAGTCAGACCTCACAATAATGTGAACAATGTCACAACGCACAGACAGACCTCACCTACACGTACCGTGCAGCAGCCAGTGACGTGCTGAATGTGGGCACCTTCAGACTGAACTCTGACGCACAGAACATGGCCAGGAAATACAATGTGACCATGGTTAGACCTGACACACACGTACAAAATCATGTCCAGGGAATAATGTGACCACATTTAGACCTGACACAGACGTACAAAATCACATCCTGGGAATAATATGTGACCACGCTTAAAACCTGACACACACGGACAAAACCATGTCCTGGGAATAATTTGACCACATTTAGACCTGACACACACGTACAAAACCAGCCGTCAGATCGATGCGAACCTCTTCAGACGTTGTACAGATGTCACGTGCATACCACGTCGAAGAGCTCATTAGAAGCCGTCACGCCCCAAACATGAAACGTCTGGCAGAAGCATGTAGGGCCACGTTCGCAGTGGGATCGTTTTCAATCCGTAAAAGATAACCGTGGTTTTACACACCAGACCCTGCAGTAACTGATACCATGAGACGCAGTATCGGTGTGTAGGAAAAACAATATTCAGTTTGACATCAACGGGAGTTCACGACCCCGCAGGATGGCGTCTCCGTCCATCCCATCTCCAGCGTGTGGTACAAACAGACCCTGGGGCAGCTATGGCACGCTGACCACACCCGTGAGAGAGAGGGGACTGTCACTTCCACTACAACAGAACACAGAAGGACCACGTAACAGCCAGGCGTCCAACACCTTCAGATGGGATACTGCACTTACACGCTCAATCTGGCAAGAGATCATCGGTACACTTTGGAAGAAGAAAGAACAGAACAAAGGGCAAGGCCTATGGCGAACAATATCTTCAGATGTACAGTGAAGACCTACAAACGTTACGAGACAGTAACAGCCCACACACGGCAAGGAGCAAAGCGAAATACTTCAGGAAGAAACATGACCACTTCCACACGTGACGCACGAAGAGTTAACGTGCCAACGACGGGCAAGGGCTGCTGGGAAGGGAAGAGTCACGTGACACCGGCGTGGCGCGCGAGGCGTGGCAAGGGATCCCGTGACCACCCTGGGATACGACACAGAAGCGACGTGATGGGGGCAATCTCGGAAAGATTCATTCACACGTGATACGCCAAGCAAGGGCAGAGGGTAACCCCCCCCCCCCCCCCCCCTCAAGTACCTTCAGATGTCATCGAAAACGTGGCTGAAAAGTCACCTGAAGATCCAAGTGTCCCAGAAAAACGGAGTTGCATAATTAAAGAAGAAGAAGAACAAGAACAAGAGCAAGAAGCAGAACTGGCATCATTCCCACATCCATCCGCAGCCAAAAGGCACAGTGTGCAACCACTGGGTCACACGCCTCTTTTTAAACGCTACTGCCTCTAGCATCACTGAGCGTTACTGACACGTACATGTATAGATGGCCATACGCCACAGATGCTGGCAAACACCATACACACACAAGAGACCAACAGAGAAATGTAAATCAAGTTCTGTTCGCAACAACACGGTGGCATGGTCAGGTAAGAAGTTGGGGGGGGTGGGGGATGGGGGTGCGGGGGGGGCTGGGGGTTGCGTGGGGAACCAAAAAAGAAGTGTGCGTGTTGGCAAGGCAAACCAGTGCATTGCGCGCAAGTCAAGAGCGCACTTGCGCTAGCACGGTTACACTCACAGGCGTATACAAGTGCGTGCACACACACACACACACACACACACACACACACACAGATAGACAGGCAGAGAGAGAGAGAGAACTTGCCCGCACGCATACTACTTCCCAAAGACATACTGGATATATCACCACCTTTTTTAACCTCCAACCCATTTGTTTTGGTCCGGATTCCTAGCCTTTTTCCCCCCACGACGTCCTTCCTCCAGAATTGGGGCATGGCGGGGGGGGGGGGGGGGGGGGGGTGATGAATGTGAAAGGGATGGCGGGTGAAAGGGATGGCGGCACGGTGGGTAGAACGAGGGAGTGTCGAGGGAGTGGGGGGGGGAGGGGGTAGGAGAGTTGTTAAAAAAAATGGGGGGGGGGGGGGGGGGGGGGGGGGGGGATTTGTTTCAGCTGTGCAGAAAAGTAAGAAATGAATGCACTAGGGAAACCAGCTGGCGAGAATGGTGACTAGCAACATCCAGTATATCCCTTTTCTTGCAGGATGGCTTATTTCTTGCTCCTTTCGTCCTTTTTTTTTGCGTGATAGATGTCACAATTTTTTTTACGCCAAGCTGGCTACGATGACAAATTGTGTGAATCTAGGAATCTTGAGAAAGAGAAAAAAAAAGACATGAAGACAGAAGAGAAAGAAAGAAAGAAGAAGAAGAAGAAGAATGAAGGAAGAAGAAGAAGAAGAAGAAAGAAGAAGAAGGAGGAGAAGAGGAGGAGGAGGAGGAGGGAGAAGAGAAGAAGAGAAGAAGAAGAAGAAAGAAGAAGAAGAAGAAAAGAAGAAGAAGAGAGAAGAAGAAGAAGAAGGAAGAGGCCGGAGGAGGAGGAGGAGGAGGAGAGAAGAAGAAGAAGTCTCGAAAAAAGAAGAGAGCCCCCAACAGAGGAAAGCCGGTCTGGGAAGGGCAAGGTCTCAGGAACAAAACGCACTTTCAGCACCACAAACACGGCAAGCAGTTCCACCACCAGTCATACACCTTCCAATGGCCTGCCCCCCCCCCCCCCCCCCCCCTCTCTCTCTCTCTCTCTCCTCCTCCACAGTGACTGTCCCTATCCCCATCTTGTATCACAAGGTGTCGTCTTCAAGCTCCTACCCAAGTCGTCACGCTGCACCGACATCCCCCCCCCCCTCCTCCTCCTCCCCCCTCCCTTTCGCCTTCAGCGGATTTTGCCGACATCGTACAACCCAGCTTCAGTCACTCCACACTCCGTTTCAGACACTGTTCGCACACGCACACATGTTTCGCGAGAGAGAGAGAGAGAGAGAGAGAGAGAGAGAGAGAGAGAGAGAGAGAGAGAGGAGACACAGAACTCCCTCCTTCTCACTCCTTGTCTGCAATGGCAGCAAAAACCTGCACAGTTACACCAAAACTTACACACACACACACACACACACACACACACACACACACACACACACACACACAGACACAGCACACACACACAGATGCACAGAGACAGAAGCTCAACATCATTATGTACAACTTTGATGATCACCATCCTCCACTCTCCTCAACCCCCACTTTCCCCACCCCCTCCCACCGACAGAAATTCAAAAGAAAAAAAAAACAGTATCAGATCACCTATACACGATAGGCATGCATACAAAACCAGAGAAACACAGCATCTTTTTTAATTTAAAGAAAAAAAAAAAAAAATCACCGACACAGAACATGTTTGTCCGTAAGTTCTCACAGATGCAGAAAGCGGCGACTCTACAATGAATGGCATCGACAGGGGTGACGGTCATCATGTATCATCATCATCATTATCATCATCATCATCATCATTATCATCATCATCATATGACGAAACTCCTGATGTTTGACTGATCTATTTACAATTATTGTGAGTCTACCGTAATATGCAAACAAACGAAAAAAAACTTCTGTTCTTCTTTTTTTTTTCAAGTCTTCGAGCCGATCCTGTATTCCACTCCTTACCTAGCAATGGAAATGAAAAAGGGGGGGGGGGGGGGGGGGGGGGGGGATCTACTCCCTTGATGAATCCACAGAAATCGGATATAAACACAGAACAGGCCATGGTCAGCCCACGACGAACAAAAATATCCACACGCACAAAAAAAAAACCCCACAAAACTGGGAGATACTCACGCACTTGAAAAACAAAATACAGGTGTTTTAACAGACATGGGCGAGGGGCAGCTGCTTCTGATATTGTGACGACATCAACATCGACAAAAAAAACCCATACAACTCTTCTTAGACGGCGACACACATCAAAATTAATGAAGTGCTCAATACAGGATTTCCTTTCTTCTCTTCCTTTTTTCAGGAAGGGGGGGGGGGGGGGGGGGGGGGTTGGTGGGGGGAGGTGGTATGGTTGGTAATTGGGGGCAAGGGTGAAGGAGGGCTGGAAGATTGCTGTCAGGGTGGACGGGAGGGGAGGGTGCAGAAGAAAAGGGAAAGGAACTGGTTGATTGACGGATGTGGGGTTTCGCTCAGTTCTCCTTGATATTCACCGACTTATCTTCCATTTTTTGAAAGGAAGAAAAAAACGAAAGCAAAAATCATGTGCACAAAAAGGTGTGTAAATTCGGGAATTCCGTGCGCACCCCTCCAGGACCAATGGTGCTTTGGGGGCACAGACCTGGGACCACAGGCAGCTGTGTGAGACAACCCACGTCCTCCCCTGCTCTGGCACCGACAGCACCGGGACAACTGACTGACAGCCCACTGTCGTCCTGTGTTTGTCAACTACCCCCAAAGCACCCTGGCATGGGACTGGGGGGGGGGGGGGGGGGGGGGTGAGCAGGGCAGACTGAAGGCACGGATGAACGAGATGTCTTCTGCCATCACCGCCTTGCCGTCAGTGCCCGCTGTTTCCAGCCTTTCCCACCACCTCTTTCGCTTCTCTTTCCTTTCCTGTCTTTACCTATCTCCCCCACCCCCACCCCCCCCCCCCCCCCCCCCCCCCACCCCTTTTCCCCCCCCCCCCCCCCCCCCCCAGCTTCCCGTACCGGTTCAGTCCTTCGTCTGCCCATTTCCTGCCTTTTCCCTTCCTTTCCCGAAAGTGCTCTCGCTTTGATTCGTCTCCCTTTCGTTCCTGTTCTACACCTTTGGCCTCTTGCTGTCTCTATAACGGCTGTTTTTCTGCACCTCTATCCACGTTGGCTACTTCTCCGTTTCTGTGGCTATTTTCCCTATCTTGGTTATTTCCCCCGTCTTTGGCTATTTTCCTGTCTTTGGCTGTTTTTTGGCTCCGTATGTGGGCTTCTTCTGCCAACCTTTTCTTCTTTTTTTATTTGTCTATCTTCGGTGCTGATTTTCCCCACCTTTGTTGCTTCCATAAACATAAAATCTTTGGCTTCTTGTTCCTGTTCTACTGCCTCTGCAAAACCTTTGGCTAGTTTTCCTGTATTTGGCTTCTTGTTCCTGCCATTACTGCATCCCATAACCTTTGGCTACTTTTTCTACATCTGGCAACGTCTCCCTTCCCTTCAATTAATTCTCCAAATATTTGGCTATGTTCCCCTTCTCTTCAATTAATTCTCCCTATATCTGGCTATGTTCCCCTTCCCTTCAATTAATTCTTCAAATATTTGGCTATGTTCCCCTTCCCTTCAATTAATTCTCCAAATATTTGGCGACGTTCCCCTTCCCTTCAATTAACTCTCCCTATAACTGGCTATGTTCCCCTTCCCTTCAATTAATTCTCCCTATAACTGGCTATGTTCCCCTTCCATTCAATTAATTCTCCAAATATTTGGCAACTTTCCCATTCCCTTCCACTAATTCTACCAATATTTAGTTAAAAACAAAACAAAACAACAACAACAACAACAACAAAAAAAACAGAAACAAACAGCAACGAAAGGTTGAATAATGTGGCGAAAGACAGTGCTAGTTCAATACCCCTTTACTTGTGAACAACCAAGCTCACTTACTAGCATGTACTCTTTTCACTGTCAATGCACTAACAATTACCACAGCAAAACACAAAACACAAAAAAAAAAAGCAATGTCTAAAAAAAAAATACCCCGCATTTTCCCTGGACAGTGATTTCAATGTGCTTGGTTGGTTTCTCGTGGCCCGATTTTTGTGGTTGAAAAGAAGAACAAATCCTTAAAACGCCAAATGGGTAAGGCTTCCCCGGGGGCATGTGTGTAAAACTTCTGAGAAAAAAAACAAACAAACAAACATAGGTATAAAACCATCCAGGAAAGCTTCCTGTTGTACAGTGTCCTCTATGAACAGAATGACGACAATTCACTGCCTATTAGTGTCGTCTGTGAACAGAATGACGACAACAATTCACTGCCTATTAGTGTCGTCTCTGTGAACAGAATGACGACAATTCATTGCCTCTTAGTGTCGTCTATGAACAGTTTGACAATTCACTGCCTATTAGTGTCGTCTACGAACAGAATGACGACAGTTCACTGCCCTTCTCTGTGATAAGTCCATCAATATATATATTCAGTCACAGAAAAAAAAAATTAATGTAAAAAATTTTTTTTAAGAATTCACAGGACTTCTTTGGTGAATGCCTTAGTCTTTGACCTGACGGATACGTGACGTTTAAAAGACACAAGAGTCACGTCACAACGTTATGATTACCACGTTACGTCCGATACAGAAAACAGGCTCGAAGACACTACTTTGTGTGGGGAAAGGCGCTCAGTGTGGAGTCTTCTGGTCACATCTGTATCCCTTTCCTTTCCTGGGGCTGCTAAGAAACTAGTAGCCACACCTAATGTTTTATGATTTACGCGGAACACATCATCAAATCCCCACGCTCCTTCTGCCTTACTTTTCATTCACAATACATTATGGAGTCACAAACAAATGTGAAAGGCATTCGGTTTCAGCTGTTGTAAGCACGTCTGTTCAATGTTCAATACGACAAACTACACACACACACACACACAAATCAATCGAAACGTAGCCAGACAATTCATAGTTGACGTTTTGATGTATAATTACCTGGCGGCCAGTCCTGACGAACCATACCCAGTAAACCTTGATGCCAACAGTTCCTTTTTACACAAGCATCAGACTAGGGTTACATTATATCTTAAGCCCATTTAAAGATGCAGGAAATCCATGGATTAAAATGATGGTTTAAAATAGTTCAACTTTAAATGCAGTTTTCCCGTTGATTTCAAATTCATCCTATATGCACGGATACGTTTTTTTTTTGTTTCCAGCAAATCGAGCCCTGCAGCTCTGCTTATGTCAACTTCACATTTTTTTTTTTTTCCAAATAGTGCTGGATTCTTCTGTTGTCCACTTCACCAGTGGTTGTCGTGGCGTAACATGTGCAAGATTCGAACGGCTGGCAAGAAACTTGCTATCTACAGTTCTGAAAACAGAGTGGGTGAGTGGGTGGTGGAGGAGGGAGGGGGCTGGGGGGGGGGGCGGGAAGGAGGAAGGGGGGGGGGCATCTTTGCTGATCACATCACGGTCTACAATACTAACAGGACAGACAAAGGTGAAGGTGGGGGAACCACTGGCATTGGATCAACAATCTCACATCCACTTACTTCATTCCATTACAAATCAGACAACTTTTGCTACACTTCTGTTGGTTCCATAACAACGTAATACCCCTCTTTTCGGCTGAAAAAAACAATACACACCCACACCAAAAAAAAAAAAAAAAAGGAAAAGATTAAAAAAACACAACAGCATCCGTTTCCATAAAGAAATCAATCAAAATTTCTGTGACACTCCTCGCACTTATTTTACTAACGCGTTCCCTTATCCCAGTACAATATGACCGACATCATGGTGATTCTTTCCTTCTCTCACGAAATAAAAAGGCACACAATGGGAAATCAAAAACAGTTGACGCATGTCCTTCGATATAAAAGAGACCGCAACAAAGAAAATCGTCGTCTCAGACAAAATGCAAGTACAGAGCCAAGTCCTAATCTGTGTCTTTTCCAACATGCAATAATGCTGAGACTGTCCACCACTACCCCTAATGTGTAAACCCGGTCTCGTTGAAGTTGAAAAAAAAAGGATAAAAATCCAGAATGTTAAAACTTGTGATAACTGGTAATGAGCTAAAATCTGCATATATTCCGGAGGGTACAAAGAACATGTGCGGACTCCCTGGAACCAGGAAAACGGACACCAACTGAAAATGCTGCGTTTTGTTCGGCTTCCGGCTGCTGCTGTGGACACTTTCTCCTCACAGGCCCACACGCGCTGTGTGTTCCCTGCACGGCCAGCTCCTTGGCCGCGCTGAGCTGTCGGCGCTGTGTGTCCCTACAAGGCCTTCCTTGGCCGCGCTGAGCTGTCGGCGCTGTGTGTCCCTACAAGGCCAGTTCCTTGGCCACGCTGAGCTGTCGGCGCTGTGTGTCCCTGCAACGGCCTGCTCCTTGGCCACGCTGAGCTGTCGGCGCTGTGTGTCCCTGCACGGCCTGCTCCTTGGCCACGCTGAGCTGTCGGCGCTGTGTGTCCCTACAAGGTCAGCTCCTTGGCCGCGCTGAGCTGTCGGCGCGGAGTGCTATACGTTGGAATACACTGAAAAACTTCACTACCCAGTGTCCCCTTCTCCGGTCGTCATCATTTGGGGGGTCCGTCCCCTTTATCACACAACAAGCATCACTCTGACCAAGGTCAGAGCAGACAGAAAGGTGGAACAACCAAACCTCCAAGACTCCACCCCGACAGGACCTGCTTCTTCTCTGGTCCACGGCTAAAGAAATCCCACCCCCAAGGCTAAACCACCGGAAAGACAACAACAGCTGGGTGTCCCTGTCGTCAGCATCCACCTTTCCAACAAGACGACTGCCCCTCCCGTGTCCCCTCGCCCATCTCCCGTGTGGTCAGCGTCTGTGTTTGCCGCACGCACTTCCCTCCCCCTCCCAGCTGACAGATCGTGAGGGTCGTTCCCAGGGTTCTCTGCTCCTGGTGGCACCGCTTCCAGCCTCGCTCTTCCCTTCGGCAGCTGGCGGTCAGTTCTCTGCCCTTTGGCCACACATCAGCTGGCGGTCAGTTCTCTGCCCTTTGGCCACACACATCAGCTGGCGGTCAGTTCTCTGCCCTTTGACCACACATCAGCTGGCGGTCAGTTCTCTGCCCTTTGGCCACACATCAGCTGGCGGTCAGTTCTCTTCCCTTTGGCCACACATCAGCTGGCGGTCAGTTCTCTGTCCTTTGGCCACACATCAGCTGGCGGTCAGTTCTCTGCCCTTTGGCCACACATCAGCTGGTGGTCAGTTCTCTACCCTTTGGCCACACATCAGCTGGCGGTCAGTTCTCTGCCCTTTGGCCACACATCAGCTGGCGGTCAGTTCTCTGCCTGCCCTTTGACCACACATCAGCTGGCGTCAGTTCTCTGCCCTTTGACCACACATCAGCTGGCGGTCAGTTCTCCCGCATCGCCGCTGCTGGACCAGCAACCGACTCCCGTGCTGTATGGCCTTCTCCGTGCCGTTTGCCTTCAGCCGGCCACACCCCAGCCTACCCTGCCGTTTGCCTTCAGCCGGCCACACCCCAGCCTACCCTGCCGTTTGCCTTCAGCCGGCCACACCCCAGCCTACCCTGCCGTTTGCCTTCAGCCGGCACACACCCCAGCCTACCCTGCCGTCATCTCACCGTCCTGTTGCCTTGTCTTCACACTCCTCTCCTCGCTTCTGTCAGCCTTCCACTGTCCACTATATCACCAGCACGCGGCATCAAGTCTTCTTCTTTTCCTTTTTCTTCTTGAGCCCAACCACAGCACCCAGTCTCTCTCTTCTTCCACACGTGCAGACCACGTCTCGTGTCCAGCCTCCAGCAGCCAGCCCCTCCCTGCCCCGCACCAACACCCGGTCCGTCTTCTCGCATTCAGAGCCCTGTCCGTACTCGGGACACAACTCCGCAAACCGGTTGCAAGTTTTGATTCATCGTTCAGTCCAAATTGTGAATGTTCAAAGTTTCGTCCTGTTGTACATGCAGGATTCAGGCCGTCGTCTCACGCGTTCAGCATCCAGTCCTCGTCAAACATTCAGCATCCAGTCCAGTTTTTTTTTTTTTTTTTTTTTTTTTTGGGGGGGGGGGGGGGGGGGAACAGCATTTCAGCTTGGTGACCTCCTCCACAGCTCGTCTCCCCCCCCCCCCCCCACCCTGTTGTTTCATTCATACCCAGCGCACCCTGCAGACACACTGCTCCTGTGCCCCAGGGCCAGGCGAGAGAGAGAGAGAGAGAGAGAGAGGGGGGGGGAGTTAGTGAAGGCGGTGGAGCCAGGGGTGCAGGGCCAGGCCCAGGGACAACAGCAGGGCGGACAACGTGACAGCGCTCCCCGAGGAAGACGGGGGGACGGTGGGCTTCCTGGTGATGGGGGTCTCTGCACACACACACACACACACACGCACGCACGCACACACGCACACACACACACACACACACACACATACACGTCACACACACACAGTGACACTTTACATACACGTCAATGCACATGATTTACTTTCCATAGCTCTAACGCACACGAACGCACACATATCCACGCACGAAGGCGTGTGTGTTCTCTCTCTCTCTCTCTCTCTCACCCACACACACACACACACACACACACACACACACACACATACAAACACACACACACACACACACTACGCGATGCTCATGCACAGGAAAGGCCCACGCACGGACACGGGACACATCTGTGGAGGGGAACTAGTTGGAGTATGTTACTAGACAGACAGCCCTAGGGTTCCAGGTGGTTTTTTAGCCAGAGCCAAGTCAACAATAACACAAACACTAGCATCCCATTCCATCCAGCCCAAGCCCTGTCACAGACACAAACACTAGCATCCAGCCCAAGCCCTGTCAACAAAGACAAACACTAGCATCCAGCCCAAGCCCTGTCAACAATACACACACACTAGCATCCAGCCCTAGCCCTGTCAACAATAACACAAACACTAGCATATAGCCCTGTCAACATTCAAAGACAATAACACAAACACTAGCATCCAGCCCTAGCCCTGTCAACAAAGACACAAACATTAGCATTCAGCCCTAGCACTGTTAACAATACACAAACACTAGCATTCAGCCCTAGCCCTGTCAACAAAGACACAACACTAGCATTCAGCCCAGACTGACCTATGGGTCCAGACGTATCCTGGCCGCCGTCCGGCCTGTCGTCGCCGCTGCCTGATCCGGATCCGGACCCGTAGGCCACCAGATCCTCGTCGTCCACGATGACGTCCTTGTGGTACAGGCGGCCGCTGCCCTCCCGCTCTATGCTCCGGTAGGGGAGAGGGTCCGCCCATGCCCTGAGGGCTGTCCCCTTGCATGATCTCCGCGTTCAGCAGGCCGCTGAGGTCCTGCACACACACACGCGCGCGCGCGCGCACACACACACACACACACACACACACACACACACACACACACACACACACACACACACACAGAGGGACATAGGTTATCGTCTTTTTGCTATGACTGTATATAGATCATCACCTCTGACCCACAACCCACTGATTCCTGTTCTCATTTCCAACTTGTGTAAAAACATCTTGCATGTGAATGACCACAAACTGTGAAAAACATCTTGCATGAGAATGATCGCAAACTGATTCTCAGACCACACCAACACAGAGGGGACGTCAGCTCAATTGATCTAAGGTGCTTTGTGTTCGTAGGAAATCTACGCAGATCGTCATCAATCCTGCAACACACTGAACGTATTTTTTTGCTGCTGCTTAAAATCATCCTGTATGAGCGTCATTACATACAAGCGGTACAGAGATTCTGCAGCCCTCAAAATGCTCACTCCTTTCTCGTCATAAATGATTTCGGACACTCAACACACATTTTAAGCGGCACTGTATCAAGACATACACGTCCGTTTGTTTTTTTACAACAAAAAACTGTTGCCATTCTGATCCACAGTCACTTAACATTCTGCATTCATGTTCAAATCGTGCTTGTATTTTGTTTGTTTGTTTGTTCCCCACCCCCATTCCCCGCCTACCATCCCCAACCCCACCCCCCACCCACCATCCCCACCCCCAAGCCGCCAACTGTAAAAGGTCTGAGCCTGGTTCGTCCTCCCCACAGCTCAAGATGTGGAGGTGGCACTGCGCGCCGCTAACGTCTGGACATCGACCTGTCGGCGCACGTGGTAACCGAGAGAAGTATTGACAGCTGTCAGGCAGGGACAGACACAGCCCAGACATCGTGACGGTTCCTGTCGGAGTGGAAGCGCGGGGTGGGGGGTAGGGGTGGAGGGTAGGGGGGGGGGGGGGGAACTCACTCATGAAAGTCATAGTCACGTGGTCTACCACGCAGCCGACCACAGAGGCCGAAAGCCCGTATCACGTCAGAACTGCGTACGAACTTTAAGGGGAGGAAAAATGATCAAAATACTAAAACCATGGCGATTTCTTAAAAAAAAAAAAAAAAAAAAAAAAAAAAAGAGCTGAAACTAAGCGGAGGGTTGGACGGTACTTGCTGTGAGCTGTCCTGTACTGCGGCACGTCACGCTGGTGCAAACGATGATACGATGTTGGCTCTGCACGTCGTGTGTCGTGGTTACGAACGCAGTGCTGAAAACCCTCGCCGGCCCTTTGACGGCCTCGGCCAGTCAGCTGTTGTTGCTGCTTTCAGCGCTCAAACCACCTCTAACATCCCCCCCCCCCCCCACACACACACACACACGTTTCACACGCATAAAAATGACTTGATTTTCTCCGAAAACTCACATCAGGTGGGGTAGTAACTTGGAACAACGACTCCACAGAGTCTGCCGGTGCACGTGTCTCGTGCCTGCTAAGTCCCTGCGTTAACACACGTTCACTTTCTTTTAAGCGACTATTCACTTGATTCTAAGCAAATAAACGACAATCAAAGCCTGACAGCGTCACCTCGACAGTCCTAGCAAAGAATTTTCATGCGTGATGATTCACGTCACTGTACAACACAGCAAGGCGTTTAACTAATCGACCGTTCAAAACATTCCCAGACTGTATCATTCCGCACGGCGTCAGTTACAGTATTCATCGTTTTGTATGGGTCTTCTTTTTTTCGTTGTTGTTGTTCGTTCGTTCGTTTGTTCTTCATTCAACCAGATGAACGTATGGATAACCTGTTTATTTACATTCCCGTTACAGTGCATCAAAACAGGAGTGTGTCCAAGAGCACAGACACAATCAGCCGTGTCTCCCTGATGAGTCCGATCCTGCGGACGAAAGGCCTAGGAGCAGGCGATACATATAAATCTGTCTTCGGAAGGGATTGCGATGGTTCCCTCTAGCAGCTAGCGAAGGGTTTTTATATTTATGATATACATTTTCTTCATTTTTTTTTCTCTTTGTAAATTTTCAAATCTTGTCAAGTCATTACTATAATGATGGAAGAATTGTTAGCCTGCACTTGTTTTCCCCCACTACTTAATTGTTCAGCAAAGAGAGTGGATGTGTGTGTGTGTGTGTGTGTGTGTGTGTGTGTGGTGGGGGGGGGGGGGGGGGGGGGGGGGGAGGGGAGGGGGGGGGGGGGGGTAAAAAAGGCACAGGATAGGTGTTTGTGTTTTAAAGAGCAAATGCTACCGATTCCGTTACACTTACTCACATACCCACACATAAAAACGCGCGAGCGCGTGCGCGCGCGGGGACACATACACAAACACGCGCGCACGCACGCACACACAAACGCACATAAGACAGAGAGAGAGAGCGACAGACAGACAGACACAGACAGAACACGCACATAAACCCGCTCCCTCCCACCCCCACAGCCGGGAGGGGGTGGGGGAGGCAGCAACGGTCCCAGCCCATCCCCACCCCCTCACTCACTCACTCACTCACTCACTCACCCTCCTCATGTGGGTCAGTGACTCTTTGACCTGCAGGAAGTGTCCGAAGTCGGTGTCCATCAGGTTGAGCTTGACCTCCTTGTTGCGCTGCACCTGGCTGAGGAAGTTGGCCTCCGGCACCTGCTCCATGTACCTGCAGACACACAGCACAGCACCTGCCCTTGAAGCTCGCTGCCCTGTCACTGGGATCGGGTACCAACAGGTATGTACCCATCACGGCCATGGCTTGGTTTCTCTTTCTTTCATCATCATCATCTTCTTCTTCTTCTTCTTCTTCTTCTTCTTCTTCTTCTACCTCTTCTTCTTCTTTATATTTGGACCCTTGGATTTGCTTTCAATATTATTCTTAATTAATAGGGGAGGAAAGCGGTGTTCACAAATGACGACTGTGTGTTCTTGTGAGTATACATGCGAGGGTGGGAGGGAGGGAGGGAGGGGGAGGAGGGAAGAGAGGGAGAGAGAGAGAGAGAGAGAGAGAGTCTATGGTCGTGTGTGTGTGTGTGTGTGTGTGTGTGTGTGTGTGTGTGTGTGTGTGTGTGTGTGTGTGTGCGTGCGTGCGTGCGTGCGCGTGTGCGTGTGCGCGTCCGTGCCTCTATGTGTGCATGCGTGCGTGCGTGCGTGTGTGTGCGTGCCTCTGTGTGTGTGTGTGTGTGTGTGTGTGTGTGTGTGTGTGTGCGCGCGTTGTGTGTGCGTGCGCACGTGTGAATGTATGTGCGTGTGAGGGTTCGTGCCTTTCTCTCTGTGTGTGACTGTGATTCAGTCTTCGTCGCGAGAACCGTGACGGGTCTATCTCTACCGTGATGTTGTGGTCTGCAGGGGGTGGATCAATACGGTAATAACGGTAATGGGGGGGGGGGGGGGGGGGGGGGGGGGGGGGGCTGAGGGGGAAGAGGCGAAGAGGCGGTGGATGGAATGACAAAGCAAGGGCT
>JADBJO010001851.1:142500-150000 GCA_016801955.1 Conus betulinus
CCGGAGTAAAAGAAAATGTAAAAGACTGAAATATGGCAACAAATGTTCAGATGGGAGGTCGTGGGTTCGAATCCCATCAGAAGTCATGTGGGTTTTTCTGCCCGACCGGCTCCTACCCAGAGTTGAGTTTGCTGCGGACTCAGTTGGGAAGACTGGGACCACACAGTCGAGTTTCATCCACTTAATGGATGCGTTTCTGAGAGTGTTGCTCAAATTTCCTGACCAACACTGCAGGTGTCTGTATCTCTCGGGCCTGGTTGTTGACGCGGGGGATATATTATGAAAGGAAAGCGTAGAGTACAGCCCTGTCATGTAGTCTCAGACCGAAATGGAAATCCGTAGCATCATCTTAATCATCCTCATTCTCATCGATCAGCATTAAAAAAAAAAAAGTCTCAAAATTCTGTGGCCCTTCATGCCCTGCTCTCATGGTGACCTCAATTTCGATGTCCTCTCCACGTCTGTGGCCTTGGTTTGGTTCCGTCGGGGTCACCGGTATCGGCGAGTCCATGGGGGCTGTCGTTGGACGGACGTGGTGGCGCCCTCCGGAGGGAGAGCTCACTCACGCCGGCTCCGCGACTAAGCAATTATTGTCGTCGTAGGGGGGGGCTTAGTAGGTGGTGTCCTGCGTATGTTAGATCAGAACAGGCGCCACTGAACACCTGAAGTGACTCGGCGCAGTGCAGTGTCTCCTCCGGTGGGTTGCCTCTTGACGACTTGACATTGACTGCTCCCTGTGGATTGCCGGTGCCGGGGCTGTGGCGGGGCCGACCGGGCTGTGGCTGTGGACAGGTGTCGGAATGAGCGGCGTGGGTGCACTGCCTCTGAGGTGGCGCAGAGTTGGGACACTTTTCTGCATCCTGTCCTAAGTGATGGAAGAAGAAGTCTAAAAGCAATGGAAGAAAGAAGAAGAAAAAAAGAGAAGATGAAGGACACAAGGCATCGCGAGTGGCAAGACAACTATCCAAACAGCATCCGTTACAGCAGACAAAAAAGGAGAAACATAACACGATGGAACACACATAGACCTGTGTATATCTATTTATCAATCTGTCTGTCTGTCTGTCTGTCTCTCTTTCTTTCTCTCTCTATCTCTCTCAGTGTGTGTGTGTGTGTGTGTGGGTGGTGTGTTGTGTGGTGTGTGTGTGTGTGTGTGTGTGTGTGTGTGTGTGTCCCTCTTCGTCTCACACATGCATATATATATATATATATATATATATATATATATATATATATATATTATATATATATATATGTGTGTGTGTGTGTGTGTGTGTGTGTGTGTGTGAGAGAGAGAGAGAGAGAGAGAGAGAGAGAGAGAGAGAGAGAGAGAGAGAGAGAGAAACCACAGACAGACAGAGGATAACTGGCAGACAGAGAGGAGGATGAGGATGATGATCAGGACAGGAGCAGACAGACATACAGACAGACAGACAGACAGGGAACCAGAGAGGAGAGGAGGAGCAGGAGAGGAGTAGAGTGAAGTGACAGACAGACAGACGAACAGACAGACAGACAGACAGAGGCCGGGCTATTACTGACATCCAGCGTGGCTGGCTGCAGACGGCGGAAGAAAGGTAATGGGACAGGTGATGTCAAACGACATTTGGTGTTGTCAGCTCCTACAAACACAGCCATCATAATCAATGCTGTTCTTGGCTGCCAACACACTCGCTCAACACGTCCATTTCTCTGCAAAGCAAATCGTGGCATACATATAAAGGCGTGCGCGCGTACGCGCGTGCGTATGTGCTTGCGCGAGCTCGCAAGTCTATGTAAGCGTGTGTGTGTGCACGCGGTGTGTGTGTGTGTGTGTGTGTGTGTGTGTGTGTGTGTGTGTGTGTGTGGTGTGTGTGTGTGTGTGTGCACGCGCGCTTGCATGTGTGTGTATGTACATCTGTGGGTTGTTTATTGTACTGCCGAGATGAAATCACACTGGCACACACACACACACACACACACACACACACACACACACACACACACACCCACACACGCACACACACACACACACACACACACCCACACACACACACACACACACACACACACAGGCGTGCGCGCGGCTCTGGCCTTGCCAGACAGACTTTCTACTGAAACCAAGGCTCCATCCGTCCTCATATATCCAACTCTTCTGTTGGCCTCCACCCATCCGCCACCGACTGCGACAGAAATAGAACCCACAACGACAATCAGGTCCCTACACACCTCACCTTGTCGTCTTCAAATGACCTGGCTGCTTACACAGAGAGAGAGAGAGAGAGAGAGAGAGAGAGAGAGAGGAGAGAGACGAGAGAGAGAGAGCGAGAGAGAGAGAGAGAGAGAGAGAGAGAGAGGGATGGAGAGGGAGGGAGGGAGAGACAGACAGACAGAGACAGAGGACAGACAGACAGTACAGAACAAAGAGAGGAGACAGACAGGCAGACAGACACAGACAGACAGAGACAAAGAGATAGAGAGAGAGAGGTGGAGAGACAGACAGAGAGACAAAGACAGAGAGACAGTAGAAGGAGGGACACAACACACACACACACACACCCACACACACACACCACACACACACACACACACACACACACACACACAGAGTGAGAGAAGACGGCGAGAGGGGAGGGACAGAGGGATAGAGAGGAAAGAGAGAGGAGACAGAGATGTGGGAGACGAGAGAGAGAGGAGACAGAGAATGAGAGACAGAGAGGGAGAGGACAGAGGGAGACAGACAGAGAGAGAGAGACAGAGAAGAGGGGACGAGAGAGAACAGAGGAGACAGAGAGGAGGGAGAGAGACAGACAGAGAGACAGAGGGATAGAGAGAGAAGAGAAGGAGGGAGAGATAGAGAAGAGAAGAGAGAAGAGGAGAGGAGAGAGAGAAGTGAGAGATAGAGACAGAGGTACAACAGAGAGAGAGATAGAACAGAGGAGAACAGACAGAGAGAGAGACAGACAGAGAAGAGAGAGAGAGACCGAGAGAGACAGACAGAGAGTAGGACAGAGAAGAGAGGGGAAAAAGAGGGAGAGAGCAGGGAGAGGAGGAGAAAGAGGATAGTGGCGGTAGTGAGAGACAGAGGGAGACAGAGAGAGAGAGAGTGAGAGAGAGACAGACGGAGACAGTGATAGAGAGACAGATGGAGACAAGAGAGAGATGAGAGAAGTGAGAGAGAGACAGAGTGAGACAGAGATAGAGAAGAGAGTGAGAGAGACAGACACGTGAGAGAGAGACAGAGAGACAGATAGAGAGAGAGTGAGAGAGAGTACAGAGAGGGAACACGTGAGAAGAGAGACAGAGGGAGACAGAGAGAGAGATTGAGAGAGAGACAGAGGGAGACAGTGAGAGAGAGACAAGGGAGCACAGAGAGCGGAGAGCCAGCAGAGAGAGACAGAGGATACTGAAGAGAGATGAAAGAAAGGCAGACAGAGAGAGGGAGAGAGACAGGAAGACAACAGAGAGAGGGAGAGGGACCAGAGAGATAAGTAGACAGAGAGAGAGAGACCGAGGAGACAGAACCTAGTATAGAGACAGATGGAACAGAGCGGGGAGAGAGATACAAGGGAGACACAGAGAGATAACGAGGGAGACATAGAGCGGGGAGAGAGACAGTATTTGACAGAGAGATGGAGGAGAGAGAGACAGAGGGAGACCATAGAGAGAGACATAGGGAGACGAGAGAGAGAGATAGACAGAGGGGAGAACGACAGAGGTAGATACGACAGATTGTAGACAGAGAGGGAGAGAGAGACTGCTAGGGGAGACACAGAGATAGGACAGAGGGAGACAGAGAGAGTGGAGAGAGACAGAGAGAGGGAGAGAGAGACAGAGGGAGACAGAGATAGAGAGGGAGACAGAGAGAGAGACAGAGGTAGACAGAGAGAGGGAGGAGAGTATGAGACGGAGAGAGAGACAGAGGGAGACAGAGAGGGGAGGGAGACAGAGAGAGAGACAGAGGTAGACAGAGATGAGAGAGAAGAGAGACAAGTGGAGGGAGTCGGCAGAGAGAGAGAGGAGGGTGTGCTAGGCAAAGTCGGGGATGCAGCAAACAGAGGAAGGAAAAATGGGGTGGGGGGGAAGGGGGGGGGGGGGGGGGGGGGGGGGGGGGGTTAGGTCTGGAGATTGAGACAACAAGGAACAACGCTGCAACCGTCGGAACCCACGTCATCAGCCGTGGTAACAAAAGCTGTCTGTCTGCCTCTGTCTGTCCGTTCTGTCTGCCTCTGTCCTGTCTGTCTCTCTCTCTACCTCTGTCTGTCTCCCCCCCCCCCCCCTCTCTCTCTCTCTCTCTCTCTCTCTCTCTCTCTCTCTCTCTCTCCGGTCAGTTTCAGCTGACTTGTCCAATAAACAAGCAGAGGGATCGGTGCGGCACCTGCGCACCTGCGACCTCCAGCAGTATGAAGCACACACCACGACAGCCGCCGTACCGCTGGAGGCCAAGGCACAGCGCATCGCCCCCACCCACACACCCCTCCGAGGACTCGGGGCAAAACACCGCGCGTCGGTGGCTCTTCCCCGCGCCCAGACACCAGACTATGACGACTGCCGGTTTCCTGCACCCCCCAACACGTCACTGTTTATGGAGCTTCTACAGCCCGTTTACAGCCCTCACAGTCATCCCGTTTGGTTCGCGTCGACGTTGAACAGATTTCACACACACACACACACACACACACACACACACACACACAAGACGCCAGTTCATCCAAGACTAGGTTTTTTTCCTCTCTCTCTCTCTCTCTCTCTCTCCTCTCTCTCCTCTCTCTCTCTCTCTCTCTCTCTCTCGCTCGCTCTCTCCTCTCTCTGTCAGTCTGTGTGCGTGCGTGCGTACGTGTGTGTGATTGTTAAGAAACAGAGAGAGAGGGACAGAAGGGGGGGGTGCCAGAGTGAAAGACCGATATAGAGATAGACAGATTGATATACAGATAGACTGATAGATACATACATAGAAAGACAGAGACAGACAGACAGACAGACAGACATATCTCAACGGGAGGAGAGGAGGGCGGAAGGTGAAGGGCAGGGGGTAGGAGCGGCAGATCGGCGCAGGAAAAAAAAAAAAAAAAAAAAAAAAAAATGAAGAGAAAAAAGCTGTCCACTGCTATTCCCCGCTATTCCCGGCAAAGGATGACGTCGCTGACGCGACAGCAGCCTCTGCCCACCACGTGCAACACGTGAACGACAGGCGACCATCCCCTCACTCTCTCCCTACCTTCCCAAATGCCACGCACCCACACAACCTTCCGTGTCGGAGAAAAGGACTGAACCGACAAACCTCTCCCCCCCCCCCCCCCCCCCCCCATCCCCGTTGTTCCTTTAGTTAGAATGTTTGTTCTGTGTGACGATCCCCCCCCCCTCCTCCCCCCGTTGTATCTTAGGATATCTGTTCTGTGTAACACAGCAGCACCAGCAACAGCAGGCTAGCAGAGCACAGCACTGCAGTAGATTGAAGCACAGAGAGTGAGAGACGGGGATGGGGGGTGGGGATGGGGGGGTGGGGGGGGGCGGGGGGAAAAGAAGACCGACAGACAGACAGGGAGTGAGGGGATAGACAGACGAGAGAGAGACAGAGACAGAGAGGAGGGGGGGGGGTGGGGTGAACAGAGAAGGGGAGAGAGAGAGTGAGAAAGAGAGACAGAGAGAAAGAGAGAGAGGAGAGGGCAGACAGACAGAAGGGGAGGAGGGGAGACAGAGAGAGAGAGAGAGAGAGGAGAGAGAGAGAGAGAGAGAGAGAGAGAGAGAGAGAGGACAGGACAGACAGACAGACAGAGAAACAAGCCAATCAGTCTGTTTTTGATGGCGGAAAGGCATGATCCCAGGTAGCATTTCTCCAGACTTCCATTATGATAAGAGGGAAAGCCATGTGAGATATATATATATATATAATATATATATACTATATATATATAAGCCATATAGATGGGGGGGGGGGTAATGGGCCAGGGGGGTAGGTGTGGGGGGGGGGGGGGGGGGGGGGGGGGGGGGGAAGGCACAGAGCAATGGTTATGAGAAGAAATCAATAGGGCGGGAAAACATCCAAAGAGACAAACGGGGACTATACAGATCAATTACATAGAAGAAGAAGAAGAAGAAGAAGAAGGAGAAGAAGAAAAGAAGAAGAGAGAAGAAAGAAGAGAAAGAAAGAAGAAAAAAAAGAATAAAAGAGAAGAAGGAGGAGGAGGAGGAGGAGGACGATGATGACAATGATGAACAACAACAACAACAAGAACAAGAACAAACAACAAAAAAAAAAAAAAAAAAAAAGAAAGTGAAACGACATGAAAGAAAAACAAACTGGTTATATACCCCCCTCCACCTCCCATGCCCTCCCCCCCCCCCCCCCCCCCATCCCCCACCTAGCACATGCGCGGTGGACAGATACTGAGCAGAGAGGATGACGGACAGAAGGCCGGGCAGACAGACAGACAGACAGACAGACGGACAACGAGAAAGGGGAGGGAGGAAGAAGGAACCTCTCTTTCTCCCCCATCTCTCTCTCTCTCTCTCTCTGACTTAGTTTGTAAACTATGTAAAGTTGCAGTCGAAAACGAAATGTACTTCTTTATCATATTGTCCATTCTACAATAGCGTAAGAGAAAAGTTCATAGATCAACAGTTCTTTCATAATCCAAATGGTTTTCGTGTATCTCTCTTGTTAGCCTCAACGAACAGTAATACAGTCAGAAAATTAGCACTTTATTTTTATCAAGCATTTCAAAGCGCGGCAGATTGCTATAACTTGAATGTATATTTATGTATGTGTATGTAATGATGTATATGTATTTGTTTTTGTTCCCCTCTTCCAAAGAGGGCCTTGGCCTTATGGAATAAAGATTTCATTTCATTGAACGACCCCACCCTACCTCAACCTGGGGGAAGTGTCACAGCTATAGCCTGTTTGTGGTCAAAAGAGGGCGACAGACGGACGGGCAGAAAGAAAGTGGGGGGAAAATGAAAGAAAAAAAGGCAACAGAGAGAACGAAAGAAGGAAATAAAGACAGAAAGAAGAACGAACGAATGAAAGAAAGAACGAAAGAAAGAGAAGAAAGAAAGAAAGAAAGAAAGAAAGAAAGAAAGAGAAGTACGAGAACGAAAGAAAGAAATAAAAGACAGAGAGACACAGACGGAACAAAAGAAAGAAAGAAACGAAAGACACACAACGAAAGAAAGAATAACAGACAGACCGAACGAAAGAACGAAAGAAAAAAGAAAGGAAAAAGAAAAAACAAGAAAAAGAAAATGAAAAAAGTCTTCCAGTATGAAGAAAACTCTCGGTAAATTGCACTGGCTATGTGACTGGCCGTTCGTTCTAGGCTGAAACCCCGTAACTCCTTCACCCATCCACCCCACCAACCATGCACACATGCGCGCGCGCGCGCACAAACACACCCTTCCCACCCCTCTCTCTCTCTCTCTCTCTCTCTCTGCATTCCTTCCTAACAGAACTACCACCCATTTTCTTCCTTCCTTTCTTTCTTTTTAACTTTCATTTTGCGTATCCCTCGCGTATCATAA
>JADBJO010001851.1:155000-162500 GCA_016801955.1 Conus betulinus
AACTATCTTGTGATGTTGTCAGAGTGTCAACACTAACGGCAGGGCTGTGAACTGCATCAACAATGTATGGTGGCTGTGTGGAACTGCATCAACAATGTATGGCTGGCTATGTGGAATGCATCAACAATGTAGACTGGCTATGTGGAACTGCATCAACAATGTATGGTGGCTATGTGGAACTGCATCAACAATGTATGCTGGCTGTGTGGAAATGCATCAACAATGTATGCTGGCTATGTGGAAATGCATCAACAATGTAGACTGGCTATGTGGAACTGCATCAAACAATGTAGGCTGGCTATGTGGAACTGCATCAACAATGTAGGCTGGCTATGTGGAACTACATCAACAATGTGCGATGGCTGTGTGGAACTGCATCAACAATGTATGCTGGCTGTGAACTGCACTCAACAATGTATGATGGCTGTGAACTGCATCAACAATGTATGCTGGCTGTGAACTGCATCAACAATGTATGATGGCTGTGAACTGCATCAACAATGTATGCTGGCTGTGTGGCACTGCATCACCCATATATGATGGCTGTGTGGCACTGCATCAACAATGTATGATGGCTGTGAACTGCATCAACAATGTATGCTGGCTGTGTGTGGCACTGCATCATCATCCATGTATGATGGCTGTGTGGCACTGCAACAATGTATGATGGTTGTGAACTGCATTAACAATGTATGCTGGCTGTGTGAACTGCATCAACCATGTATGATGGCTATGTGGCATTGCCTCAACAATGTATGATGGCTATGTGGCACTGCCTCAACAATGTATGCTGGCTGTGTGGCACTGCATCAACCATGTATGATGGCTATGTGGCATTGCCTCAACAATGTATGATGGCTATGTGGCACTGCCTCAACAATGTATGATGGCTGTGTGGCACTGCCTCAACAATGTATGCTGGCTGTGTGGCACTGCCTCAACAATGTATGCTGGCTGTGTGGCACTGCATCAACAATGTATGCTGGCTATGTGGCACTGCCTCAACAATGTATGCTGGCTATGTGCACTGCCTCAACAATGTATGATGGCTGTGTGGCATTGCCTCAACAATGTATGCTGGCTGTGTGGCACTGCCTCAACAATGTATGCTGGCTGTGTGGCACTGCCTCAACAATGTATGCTGGCTGTGTGGCACTGCCTCAACAATGTATGCTGGCTGTGTGGCACTGCCTCAACAATGTATGCTGGCTGTGTGGCATTGCCTCAACAATGTATGCTGGCTGTGTGGCACTGCCTCAACAATGTATGTGGGCTGTGTGGCACTGCCTCAACAATGTATGGTGGCTATGTGGCACTGCCTCAACAATGTATGCTGGCTATGTGGCACTGCCTCAACAATGTATGATGGCTATGTGGCATTGCCTCAAACAATGTATGGTGGCTGTGTGGCACTGCTCAACAATGTATGGTGGCTGTGTGGCACTGCCTCAACAATGTATGCTGGCTGTGTGGCACTGCCTCAACAATGTATGCTGGCTGTGTGGCACTGCCTCAACAATGTATGCTGGCTATGTGGCATTGCCTCAACAATGTATGGTGGCTGTGTGGCACTGCCTCAACAATGTATGGTGGCTGTGTGGCACTGCCTCAACAATGTATGGTGGTGTGTGGCACTGCCTCAACAATGTATGCTGGCTGTGTGGCAGAAGGAAACCAGGCAGAGCTCGGAGGCTGGGGTGGGTGGCGGACGCAGACGAGACAGAGGTTTGGGTAACAAGGGGGAGAGATGGTGGTAAAGTCTGGGGTGGGGGTAGCGAGACACAGAGAGAGAGAGAGAGAGAGAGAGGAGAGAGAGGGGCGGAAAGAGGGAGCGGAGCGAGGACAGAGGGAAGGGAGGGGAGGGGGTGTAGTAACTTCGGTTAGCGGGCGATGAAGAAGAGAACAGCAACTGAATATTCCTGCAGCGGGCGAGGAAGAGTGAGCACAAGAGGGTGTGGAGGGGTGGGGTAGGTGTAAGACGCCGCCACAGACCACTGTTTTAGGTCTCCGGGCATAAAGAGGCCACTCTCTCTCTCTCTCTCTCTCTCTCTCTCTCTCTCTCTCTCAACTATTCTCCAACAAGACCATGTCGAAGTCCCGCTAGAGACCGTAAAGGGCAAGAGAAAGCTTTATGAAGAACGCTAAAACGTCTCCAGAGGGACTCGTAAAAAAAGACCTGGAACCAAAGGTCTCCCTGTCAGACGCCAATTGTCCTGGTCCACGCCAGCTCTGGTGTTGGCGGCTCGCGGTGGTCTGAGGCGGCTTTCAATTCGTATCGGTTATAATCGAGCTGATCGCGAAGAACCGTATCAGGGATATCCTCTTCCTTCCGCCTACCCCCCCCCCCCCCCCCCCCCCCCCCCCCCCCGATTTTCTTGCGTTTTATGGTAAGTTCTTTTTTTCCCATTTGTTTTCCTCGAGTTGGCGGGTTCGTCGAACGTGACGTTTTCATTGCTGATGACGTCAACATCATGACCAAGTAAAATGCGTCATCGTGGGCTGAGAAGGCCTGGCAAACCCAGTCTGTGTAGAGTAAGACCCCCCCCCTCCTCCTCCATCACCCCGCCCCACATTCCCCCACTCACCACTATTCCTATGCTTCCCACCCCCAATCCTCTTGCTCTGTTCACTTCACCGTCACCACCCCTGCACCCCACGACCTGTTCAACCAACACTTGCTACGTATCGCACGTGCCCTTCTGTCCAAACCAACGCCAAGCTCTAGATGGAGGAGTGACAGTAACCTTCCACAACGCCCTGGGCACGCGAAGGGAACGTGGGAACCTCCAAGCCAGCAGGACAAACTCTAGGAACCCAGGAGAGCAGGAACTATGAACATTTAACAGGAACTGGCCGTTGTCCTCGTCGTCTGCACATCGGGGGCAGATGGGGCCCTGTAGTCTTGGGCATCGACTGTGGGCGCACGTGGTGACGATGTGTGATGGGTGTGGCCTCAGTACGGCCACTGCACGGCTTCGATCAGGACACACATGTGGCAGCTTGACGTTTGTCTCTTCACAGCTGGCGGTCGTCGTCGGGTGAGCGTCTGATCGCCCCCATCACAATTCGTCTGTCAAGGGCTCAGTGATACAACCGTTTTAAAAGAAAGAAAGTAAAAAAGAAAGAAAAAGAACTCTACACGGTGTCGTTTGAATCCGCAATGGCAATTCGTCTTTCAAGGGCTAACTGATACAACTGTAAAAAAAAAGGGAGAAGAAAAAAAAAAAAAAAACCTAAACGGCGTCATTTGAATGCGCAACGGCCAAAACGTTGATACTGAAGTAACGACACATAAGACAGTAGTAGCAGTAGCAGTAGTAGCAGTAGTACCCTGGACTGGACGCACACAAACATGGTGGTCACAAATTGAAAACACAAGACAGGTACAGTGATATGCTGGGGTGTGGGGTGGGGGTGTGGGGGGGGGGGGGGGAGAGAGAGAGAGAGAGAGAGAGAGAGAGAGAGAGAGAGATTACAGACAGACAGACAGATATGAAATATTCATTCCCTTGATCAGCCGGGACACGCTATCCTGGTGAGGTGACGAATTCTGGATGGAGGGCAATGCGACATACACGCGCACGCACGCACACACACACACACACACACACACACACACACACACACACACCACACCACACCACACCATACCACACTGACTGGACGATGTGGCACCGAGCAGAACAGCGCGGGGGAGGAATAGAAAAGGGCGACTTGAAAAGGACAAACAGGAACGCGTCCTACCCCCTGCCGCGTTGAACAGGTTTTCGTTGGAATGTCATAATTATGATGATGATGGATTCTCCCGTCGCGTCCGACGGATGAGTAGGCGGGCAGGTCATCTGCTGATGTGGGTCCTCATGTGGGAATGGAGACCAATTCCTAGGGCACAAAGTCGTCCACAGACGCTGCATGGAATGGAGTCCTGCAAGGATCTTCCCCTTTTTTCCTGAATGGCGGCTGCTCTGCTGCTCTCAAATGTCTTTGTGCCCTTGGTACACCGTTGCTTCCACTGTGTTCTGTCAAGGGTGACATCTTCCCAGGAGGAAGTGTCGATGTGATGCAGCTTCTGAGGGTGGCCTTCAAGGTATCTTTGCATCTCTTAAGAGGCCTTCCTTGGTCACATTGTCCTTCCTTCAATTGTCCTCAGAGCAGCATCTTTGGCATTATGCTGTCCACCATACGGACAACGTGTCCTGTCCATCGGAAATGGTTTTTGATAATATACACTCAATGCTAGCTATGCCACACGCTTCAGGACCTGTAGGTTGGACACTCTGTCTAGCCTGTTGATGCTGCAGATCTTGCGCAAGCATCATTGATGGAACTGTTTCAAGTTGTTTGGATGTTTCGGCGGTCCACTCTTTGAGAGTCCGCCAAAGGCAGAGCTGGCCTCGGAGATGCGCAACATCATTTTTGCATCCAGAGATCCTTTGCAGCTTACAGTGCTGCCCAAATAACACAACTTGTCCACAGTTTTGATGTCTGTGTTGATGATGACGACAGGTGATGGCGGAGAGAGCACTGCCAACAGCGGACGGTGTAGGCAGGCTGGAAGATGGCCTGGGTCTTACCAAGACTGATTGTAAGTTAAAAGCGTTGTCAGGCCCTTGCAAAGCGATCTGTGATGCATCGGATGTCTTCATGGGAGTGCGCGGCCAGTTCACAGTCATCAGCAAGAGGAACTCTCTCAGAAGGGCATCAAATGCTTTGGTCTTGGCCTGAAGTCATCGAAAGTTAAAGAGTTTGCCATCTGAACGTAACTGGATGTATATGCCCTTGTCACAGTCCCGGAATGCTCAATCAGCATTGCACCAAACAGGATGGAAAAGCGGGTGGGAGCTAAGACGCATCCCTGCTTCACTCCATTTTCCACAAGGAATGGGTCAGAGGTATCTCCGTTTTCCTGCACCCTGGCCTGCACGCCATCATGGAATGTCATACACATGCGCAACAAATGGCCTTGGCAACAAGACCATACAGAGGCAGGTTGACCATCTCTCCTTGTGGTTACCGAACGCCGCGAGTTTGCCTTGCACCGGACATCCATCTCGCCGTGGCAGCCATGTGCGAAACCCAGCCGTCCTGAGCGGCCATCCCTCTGCCCTGTTGCTGATGACTGAGGGCAGAGACCTGTGGCTCTCCCTCTCTGCCTGTGTCTCTTCCACCAGGGTACGGCAATCCCCACACCCGCCGTCATCATGAGCAGCAACGACACCCCACCACCCCACCACCCGCCGTCATGAAGCAACGACACACCCCACCACCCGCCGTCATGAAGCAACGACATACCACCACCCCACCACCCGCCGTCATGAAGCAAACGACACATCACCAAACACCGGACATCATGAAAGCTGGGCAAACACCCCCCCCACCATACCCGCTCTACTCACCCACGTTCAGGTAGCTGTGTAAGGGATCTGTCCTGAAACCCTTAAACAGTGGAACAAATCAGTAGTGTGTGTGTGTGTGTGTGTGGGGGGGGGGGGGGGGGGGGGGGAGCACAGGCCAGAAAAGAAAAAGAAAACGTGGGACAAACTGGATGCTGGAGGACAAAAATAAAAGGCTTGTGGTCACGAAATGGTTATGGAGCGGGATTCAAACAATGATATGCCAATGAAGACCTGTTCAACCTCACACCACAGTTACAAGCACTGAAACCTACCCCGAAAGAGGGTGGACATTTTAAAAAAAAAAAGGAAGGAAAGAAAGAACAAGCGTAGGCAAATCATCCTTTCGTCACGCTAACAATGTTTGGGAACAACTTTAGGGAGTAGTGGGCGGATGGGGGGGGGGGGGGGGGAGGAAGGGGTTGGAAAAAAGGGCGTTAAAGCGTCAGTGATAGCCATTCGCTGACAGCACCAGGCGGCCACGGACTGTGGTCCTGTGATGTGTGTCAGTGATAACCATTCGCTGACAGCACCAGGCGGCCACGGACTGTGGTCCTGTGATGTGATCAGTGCCGTTGGTTACGCCTGCCTGGATTCAACTTTCGTCTTCTTGGTGCTAATCATCAGCAGAGCCATACGTCTCTGTGTTTAGTCCGCCTATCGTCTTTAACCGCTACCTTCCGCCTGTGACTCTGCGCGGTGCTCTCTCACCACTGTGGGGAGGAAAATCGCAGCTCAACACCAGCCGCCGTGGCGAAGTGGTTAGCGTCGCGGACTCCTGGCTGAGAGGTCGCAAGTTCTATTCCCATCAGAGTCATGTGGGATTTTTTCTGCCCCGACTGGCTCCCACCCAGAGCTGAGTTTGCGAGGGGCTCATTTAGGAAGACTGAGACCACACAGTCGAGTTTCATCCACTTAATGGGTGCGTCTCTGGGAGTGTTGCTCAAATTTCCTGACCGACATTGCAGGTGTCTGTATCTCTCGGGCCTGGTTGACGCCGGGATATATATGAAAGGAAGCGTAGAGTACAGCCCTGTCATACAGTCTCAGACCGAAATGGAAAGCCGTAGCATCATCTTCATCATCCTCATTCTCATCGACCAGTATAGGAAAAAAAATCACAGCTCAACCCCTGTCATCCAACTTCAAGCCCCAACTTTCATCCAAGCCCTAGAAGCAGACTTGTCATCCAACTTCAAGCCCTAGAAACAGACTTGTCATCCAACTTCAAGCCCTAGAAACAGACTTGTCATCCAACTTCAACCCCTAGAAACAGACTTGCCACCCAACTTCAACCCCTAGAAACAGACTGTCATCCAACTTCAACCCCTAGAAACAGACTTGTCATCCAACTTCACCCCTAGAAACAGACTTGTCATCCAACTCCAACCCCTAGAAACAGGCATGCCACCTTCCTGAAGATGACATTAGTGGGGAGGAGCGAAATGTGCAACAGAAGGGGGGGGGGGGGGGTGGGGGGAGCTAGTGCTCTAGAACACTTGTTTCACATCGCGAATAAAATGTTTGTTGCATTCAAATATATTTTCAACAAGCTCTCAAATGGGTTTCGTGGTATTGGTCAGAAAAATAAAATGGCGAAAGTGGAATTTCGAGGACTTCAAGCAGCAAAAAAAAAATAAATAAATAAACTAATAAAACAAAAAAGGAGGGGGGAATAAATAAATAAAGTAATAAAACAAAAAAGGGGGTGAGGGGTGGAGGCGAAGTGAGGTGACTGGAGGACAAGTGCAGTGCTTGCAGAAAAAGGAAGGCAGTCCTGGCGGGGTGAAAAGATAGTACAAAGACACAGACGAAAACGTTCCAGATGAGAGAGAGAGAGAATGAGAGAGACCGACCGACAGAGAGAGAGAGAGAGAGAGAGAGAGAGAGAGAGAGAGAGAGAGAGACAGACAGACAGACAGACAGACAGACAGACACAGAGAGACAGACAGAGAGAGAGACAGACAGACAGACAAACAGAGACAGAGACAGAGAGAGCGAGAGACAGAGAGAGACACACAGAGAGAGAATGTCCCTAAATGGAAGGATCCTTAATGGGAAGTCCTTCACATGGAGATTTCACTGCGTTTATTTCTGTCGTAGGACA
>JADBJO010001851.1:167500-170000 GCA_016801955.1 Conus betulinus
AAACGACACTCCCTTGAGTACAGAAACAGTGCTCTCCCCTGAGTACGAAAGGAAATTGAGGTCGACTCTCCCTTCAGTACTGGAGTACAGGACAATGCTCTCCCCTGAGTACAGGAAAAACTGTCTCCCTTGAGTAAGGACAGTGTTCTCCCTGAGTACTGGAAATGAGTCTCCCTTGAGTACAGGACAGGGCTCTCCCTAAGTACAGGAAATGACTCTCCCTTGAGTACAGGACAGGGCTCTCCCTAAGTACAGGAAATGACCCTCCCTTGAACTGACCGTTCTTTCAACACTCCAATCTGGCTGACGTCGACGAAAGGATACTAACACTACAGTCACAGCCAACGGGGTTCCCTCTCCAAACCTCAACCCCAGGACGGTCTTTTCTATGCTAGTCTGTGTGTGCTGGTGTGTGAGAAAAAAACAAAAAAGAAAAAAAAAAGAAAAAGAGGAGGGCCGAGGTGGGGGAAGAGGGCCGAGGGATTTTAACAGCGATGTCTCGAATGCGTCCCGTGTTCCAAAAATTGTACACATTTCTTGAGCGTACGACTGACGCCTCTGATAAACCGGATTCACGAAATCAACCGACCATACTACAGCGATTCTTTTTCATTGTTGGCTCTTGTCCGTCCATTTAAGCTATGCGAAGATAACGGAGATTGGGGATTAATTCATTTCGACTCCCCCCCCCCCCCCCCCCCCCCCCCCCCACACACACACACACACACTACACACACTCGTGATATTTATTTGAAAACTGCAGCAATAACAGCTAGTGATTTCGATCGAGCAAAGGCGTGTGGTAATCTCGTCGTTCGATTAGATTACATGCCGTAAAACAAGCCCTGGTCGTGGTGAATCACGCCGGTAACTTGACAGCAAGACAGAACACAGAACACCCGATCTTCAATGCCTGAGGACCTCGAGCGACGCTCTCTCCAAGCTTTCCACTGGGTGCTGTCGTCAGATGTGCCCGCGCACCAAGTCACAAGAACTGGAGTTGCGGAGGAAAACGTCTAGCACGGTGTTCAATTACACAGGCTGGCTATCTCTCACAAGAGTTTAGCTGACAATGGAAACGTCTAGCACGGATTTAAATCTCACCAGGCCGGTTCTGTCTCACAGGAGTGTAGTTGACGAGGGAAACGTCTAGCACGGATTTAAATCTCACCAGGCCGGCTCTGTCTCACAGGAGTATAGTTGACGAGGGAAACGTCAAGCACGGAGTTAAATCTCACCTAGGCTGGCTCTGTCTCACAGGAGTGTAGCTGACGAGAAACTCGAGAGAAGGATCGGCCGCCTTCCTCTCCGACCTCCTTCATCGATGAGGGCCGCCCAACGTCCCCTACCTACCCCGTCTGAGATTCATCGCGCCATCCCCTCATCCCATATCATTCCCTCCTCCTCAAACCCCCCTCCTCCCTCCGCCGGCTCCATCCTCTTCCCCCCTACATTTTTTTTTTGGGGGGGAGGGGGGGGGGGGAAACAGCTTTTTGTTTTAAAGAAACAGCTTCCTTTTGAATTTGTGTTTTACAAATAGCTGTTGCACTTTCTCACACGAAATGTGTTCCAAAGGAACAAACAGTTTTGCGATTATCATATCCCTTCACCCACCCATCCGTTCAACTACCCCAACCTCCAATACCCCCCCCCCCACCCCGTCCACACACACACACACGCCACTAGTTCCCTCCCACCTCATCTAAGTAGGGAAAGTCGTCCACGGACATGACCCTGATCGACAACCAAAGACACAATGCTGTGGAACACTGATGCCCTCTTTCGGATGGTTGCAGCATTAACCACCAACACCACCCACCCAGCCCCCCCCCCCCCCCCCCCCCCCATTCCCCCTTCACCTCGGCTTCCTTCTCCCCCCCCCCCCCCCCCTCACCTACCGTCCCTCCCTCTACTATACTATAAAAACATTCTCTTGGGACTGTTGGGCTCCCAAACAGCACGGTCAAAACAGGAATAAAAACTGCAAGGGAATTGGGGAGAGCGAAGACCTCCGCCATGGTCCCAGGGATCCTGGAGCCGTCCTCTGAACCTACTTTTTTGTCCAGCCTGCCACGGGCAGAGAAAGGGGGGGGGGGGGGGGGGGGGGGGCTCAAAAAACCACGCTTTACATTCATTCTGACGTGGTACAAACCTCTTGAGCTGTACACTCCTCGACCCAACGCCTCCTGAACCGAACAACGGGCTTTCCGGACGGACCGCACGCGCGGGACTCTGTCAGGGTCAAGGCCGGGGGGGTCAAGTGGCGGCGGTGGTCAGTCACCAAAAGGCCATGGGGCCCTGCCCGGACCAGCTCGTGCCGGCCCACGGACATTGAGACCTTTGACCCGGTCTTTCCTGCCTCCGGAAGCTCGTACCGGACCTCTTGGGTCGGGGGCCCAGCGTGCTGAAAGAGTGACTACCCCTGTTCCGCGGGCATGCTCAGGGGATCTCTCGGTGTTGTGAAGGGGGGGGGGGGGGGGGGGGCACATTTTATAATGGA
>JADBJO010001851.1:192500-195000 GCA_016801955.1 Conus betulinus
CTGTTTTTTCATGGTGGCGAAAGCATTGCACAGCGCTGACACACCAAGCACAATGCACTTAGCAGCATGCAGCCAAACCCACGATCTCGTCCCGCCCACCCTCCCCCCCCCCCCCCCCCCCCCCCCCCCCCCCAATCCAATCAAACCGCTTTATGTTCTGTCTGTATTGTTTCTGTCTGTCCTACTCGGTCTTTTTCTCCCACCGTCACATGCACACGCGCGCGCGCGTGCACACACACACACACACACACACACACACACACACACATATATATATATATATATATATATATATATATATATATATATATATATATAAAATCATGTCTCTCCCCCACCACCGGCTACCCCCTATCCTCTGTCTGTCTGTCTCTCTCTCTCTCTCTCTCTCTCTGATAGACTAGAAGAACAGGATATGACTGAAACCTCCAATCTTAATTCGACAACATTTTTTTCCCGACTTCTGATTGCTGCCCCCCCCCCCCCCCCCCCCCCCCCCCCCCTGTGTGGAAAGAGAACAGACAGACAGAGACACTCAGATTGACAGACGGAGATACACAGACAGACAGACAGACAAAGACAGTAAGAGACAGAGTGAGGGGGACAGAGGGAGGGAGGGAGGGAGAGCTCGCCCTCCCTCTTTCCCAACCCCTCCCCATACACACCCACCCGTTCCCTCTCCATCACTCATACGCGCGTATTTAACACATATTCCTCATACTCCCCCCCCCCCCCCTCCCCACTATAGTCTATCCCCCCTTTTTTCTTCCATGACATCATGTAACAGCCAGGGCAGACGACTGTGGACACCACTATTCCCACCCTGTAACAACTGTGGACACCACTATTCCCATCCTGTAACAACTGTGGACACCACTATTCCCATTCTGTAACAACTGTGGACACCACTATTCCCATTCTGTAACAACTGTGGACACCACTATTCCCATCCTGTAACAACTGTGGACACCACTATTCCCATCCTGTAACAACTGTGGACACCACTATTCCCCACCCTGTAACAACTGTGGACACCACTATTCCCACCCTGTAACAACTGTGGACACCACCATGCCCATCCCCGCATGACCGCCTATGTCGTTCAGAAGAGATACCCGCTGAGAGATGAAGCCGTTTCATCTCGCCCCCCCCCCCTCCCCCCCACCCCCCCCCCCCCCTCCTCCCCCCACCCTCCCTCTCCTCTGACCTGCGCCGTCCCACTCCTTACATGCCCTCCAAATGAGAGAGAGAGAGAGAGAGAGAGAGAGTTTATGCATTTTCTCTCTCTCTCTCTCTCTCTCTCTCTCTCTCTCTCTCTCTCTCTCTCTCGTTTCCCTTGTATGTATGATTGTCGGCGAGACACACTTTGGACAGCTCAGGTCAAATTCATCCCCATCCCCCGAGCAAATGGATTGCCCTGCCTGTTGTCGGCGTGAGCTTCAAGCCATGGCCGGCAGAGTTCACCACAACCGCGCGCCGGGGAATCAAACAACTGCTGGTTGTGGTTCACAAGTTTTGTTGTTTGTTTTTAACTAAATGGATATCGGTCATTTTTCAGCACCTTCACTGAAAATGAACCAGACACGCCTAACTCGTGGTGTTTGGTTGTGGGCGTTGTCTGTGTTTTGCATGCTGGTAGATTTGGTGCTAGTGTGCCTGTGGCCATGGTCTTCTCGTCGTTTGGTTTTGGCTGCTGTGTCTGTGGCCATGGTCTTCTCGTCGTTTGGTTTTGGCTGCTGTCTGTGGCCATGGTCTTCTCGTCGTTTGGTTCTTGGCTGCTGTGTCTCCGGTCAGCCTCCAGCTTCTCCTCTCCTCTTCTTGTTGCGCTGGGCTGGCTCCTTCCTTGTCTTCTTCCCTCCATACTTCTCTCTATCTTGTTCTCCTTCGCGGTGTGTGTGTGTGTGTGTTGGGGGGGGGGGGGGGGGGGGGGGGGCGTCTTCTTCCTCCGTTGTCTTTCTTGTCATCCTGGCTGTCTATGAGCAATGACATCGTCAGTCTTTGTGGTGACTACTACCACCGGCTTTGACACTACCTTCTGCTGTACGAGGTGAGCATGTCAACCCTTACAGTGACGACCACAAGTCACCTCCCTTTGACACTACCTTCTGCTGTACGAGGTGAGCATGTCAACCCTTACAGTGACGACCACAAGTCACCTCCCTTTTGACACTACCTTCTGCTGTACGAGGTGAGCATGTCAACCCTTACAGTGACGACCACAAGTCACCTCCCTTTGACACTACCTTCTGCTGTACGGGGTGAGCATGTCAACCCTTACAGTGACGACCACAAGTCACCTCCCTTTGACACTACCTTCTGCTGTACGAGGTGAGCATGTCAACCCTTACAGTGACGACCACAAGTCACCTCCCTTTGACACTACCTTCTGCTGTACGGGTGAGCATGTCAACCCTTACAGTGACGGCCAGGAGACCAACAGGAGGCAGCCGTGACACGGATACAGGGACCGCCGTCTCTGTGAGAAAGACCGCGTGAATCG
>JADBJO010001851.1:202500-207500 GCA_016801955.1 Conus betulinus
AGAGGGGGAGAAGGGGCACTGAGTGATGGGAGGGGCGGGATGGGGGCAAAAAGTGGTGTGAGGGGGGAGGGGGGTGGGGGGATTAGGGGCTCGCAGGAGGTATGTGGTTCGGATGGACAGAGGGAGAAGGGTGGGTGACAGAGGAGGAGGAGGAAAAGAAAGAAAGGCAGAGAGAAACACACACACACACACACACACACACACACACACACACACACACACACACACACACACAGACAGGCTGATATACAGACACAGAGAGAGACAGACAAGACACAGACAAGAGAGAGAGAGAGGAGAGAGAGAGAGGAGGAGGAGGAGGAGGAGGAGGAGGAGGAGAGAAAAGGGACAGGAGGGCGGGCATGAGAGAGACAGACTGGCAGACACACAAATGGGCAGAAAGAGGAAGCAAGCAAAACTCAGCGAAAGCAAAACAAAATAAAACAACCAACCTTCAAGCAGCCAAACGTGAGCTGTCCCACACAATACATCAAATGTCGTGAAGCCTGCCACCGTTCCTGACCTGGCTACCACGTCACCGCGTAAAGATAGAGGCGTAAAGATAGAGGGGGGGGGGGGGGGGGGGGGGGGGGGGGGGACAGGAAATAAACAAGTTTCCTAATCAACATCAAAAAAGGAGCGGGAAAAAAACATCTCAATAAATCAAAGAAACGCCGTGCATAGCCAATATGACGAAGAGAGATGAAACTCGGGAGAGAGAGAGAGAGAGAGAGAGAGAGAGAGAGAGAGAGAGAGAGATGAGAGGGAGAGAGGAGGGAGGGATAAATCCTGCTCGTAATCTATCACGTATGAAGCAAACAAGGAAATAAAAGGGGGAAAGAAGAAAGAAAGGAATGAGAGAGAGAGAGAGAGAGAGAGAGAGAGAGAGAGAGAGAGAGAGAGAGAGAGAGAGAGAGAGAGAGAGAGAAAACAGAGAAAAGCAGAGAGACGTTTAAATACTTTTTCCAAAAAAAAAAAGAAGAAAAAGAAAAGAAAAAAAAAAAAACATAGGGGATGGGGGGGGGGGGGGGGGTCAGAGGGGGGAGACATAGAATCATTTCTGAGCGCAGCACGCACAGAAGGAAAGGGAGAGGAGGGGGAGGGGGGAGGGGGGGGGGGGGAGGCGACAAAACGGAACAACAGAAAGAAACGAAGACGGAACGGAACAACAGAAAGAAGAAACAACAAAGAACCAACCCACCAATTCCATGCATGCACTGCCATTGCAATGTATGGTGTGTGAGGCTTTGAAAAAAAAAAAAGTGAAAAAAGTGGGGGGGGTGGGGGGGAGAGGAGGAAGCTCCCCCCCCCCCCCCCCCCAAAAAAAAAAAAAATCTAAACTGTCTTTAGAAGAGAAAGAAAAAAACGAAAAAAAAAAAACTGTAAAGACGGGGGTTGTAGAGGGGAGCAAAAAAAAAAAAAAAAGAGAGAGAAAAAAAGGAATCCACGAACGGATGGGTTTCAAGCAAGAAAGAGAAAGGAGCGAAGAATGATCGAAAGAAAAAGAATAATGAAGCAGAGAAAAGAACGCAAAAGCAAAAGAGGCAAGAAAACAAAACAACAAACAGGGAAAGAAAGAAAGATATAAAGGAAAAAAGAACGAAAGAAAAGAAAGAAAGAAAGAAAGAAAGAAAGAAAGGAAAGAAGGAAAGTGAGAAAGAAAGAAAGAAGGAAAGACAGAAAGAAAGAAGAAAGAAACAGACAGAAAAGAAAAAGACAGAAAGAAAGGAAAGAAATAAAGAAAGAAGGTCAAAGAAAGAAAGGAAAGAAAGAAAGAAAGAAAAAACAAAACAAAAAAAAACGAAAAAAAAAAAACCGCCAAAAAAAAAGTACATCCATACACAAACAAACAAAACCATAAATAAACCCATAAAATCCCAACACTTGGAAATATAAATCAACGAAGCCCTTGCCGAAGCCAGGATGAAAAAAAAAAAAACGAAATAAAAAAAAAACACCCCTCCTCCCAGCAGCCTCATCCTCATTCCCCATCCCCTCTACCACCTCATCATCCTTTCTTCTTCGCTCCTTCTGAGCGTGGGCGGGGGCGCGCGCACACACACACATACACACACACACACACACACACACACACACACACACACACACCAGCAATGAAGTTCTGCCGAGCAGAAATACATTGATGGCAGGATGGATGGTTGGATAAACCGGGGAAAAACAGTAGGGACAGCCCATGGAACGAAGACATAGAGTCAGAAAGAAAAGGCAACGGCAAAAAAAAAAAGGAGAGTGCGAGAGCGAGCATGCCAGCGAGCGAGCGACCGAACAAGAGAGCGAGAGAGAGAGAGAGAGAGAGAGAGAGAGAGAGAGAGAGAGAGAGGGAGAGAGAGAGAGAGACAGACAGACACACACACACACACACACACACACACACCACACACACACACACAGACACACAGACAGAAGACAGGCAGGCAGACTGACGGACACAGTGAAAGAAGGGTGGGGGAGGGGTGGGGAGAAGGAAAGAAAAAAGGCACGAAAGAAAGATGGATGGATGGATGGATGGATGGATGGATGGATGGATGGATGGATAGATAGATAGATAGATGGATATAGACAGATAGATAGATAGATAGAGTAGATAGATAGATAGATAGATAGATAGATAGATAGATAGATAGATAGACAGATAGACAGATAGATAGACAGATAGATAGATAGAGATAGATAGATAGATAGACAGATAGATAGACAGATAGATAGATAGACAGATAGATAGATAGATAGATAGACAGATAGATAGATAGATAGAAAGAACAAAAGGAAGGAAGACAGAACGACCGAAAGTAAGAAAAAAAGAAAGTAAGAAAGGAAGAGAAAAAAAAAGAGAAAGAAAGATCAACAAGATGCACAGCATATAAACGTACTCCCAGTTTATCTCGAATACAAGTACTTTCTGAGATATTCCACAAAAAAGAAAAACCGTTTTGGGCGGTTATAGCCGCTAGTAACGGCTATTCTGGTAAAATAAAACATCGAGCATCATCCGTCACCCATAACGAACATACGTACAAATTTTCAGAAAGATCGGCCCAGAAGTTTTGTCTGGAGCGAGCGGAACACATTTTGACTATGGACAGACAGACACACAGACAGACAGACACACAGACAGAGAGCATTTCTTCGTTCCCATTGTAAAGTACTCCCTGTTCTGTAAGAACTAGGAGTACAAAAAAGAAAGGAAGGAAGAAGCACAAGCACCCCAACTGCCCTACAGGGACTGGCCAGCTGCCGCCACTACCCAGAGAGGTCCCATCGTTCCTAAGATGATATAGGGCGCTGAAGAGGTTCCATCGTTCCTAAGATGATGTAGGGCGCTGAAGAGGTTCCATCGTTCCTAAGATGATGTAGGGCGCTGAAGAGGTTCCATCGTTCCTAAGATGATGTAGGGCGCTGAAGAGGTCCCATCGTTCCTAAGATGATGTAGGGCGCGCTGAAGAGGTCCCATCGTTCCTAAGATGATGTAGGGCGCTGAAGAGGTCCCATCGTTCCTAAGATGATGTAGGGCGCTCAAGAGGTCCCATCGTTCCTAAGATTATGCAGAGCGCTGAAGAGGTCCCATCGTTTCCTAAGATGATGTAGGGCGCTCAAGAGGTCCCATCGTTCTAAGATTATGCAGAGCGCTGAAGAGGTTCCATCGTTCCTAAGATGATGTAGGGCGCTGAAGAGGGTCCCATCGTTCCTAAGATGATGTAGGGCGCTAAACAACGCTGCAGCCACTTCCCCCAGCGGTCCCATCGTTCGTAAAGTTTTGGGGGAGGGAGAGAGAAAGAGAGGACATGACAGACAGACAGACGGAGAGACACAGACAGAGAGACAGAGGAATGGGGGGAACTATGGGTAGGGACAGATGATAACATAGACAGAGACAGAGACGGACAGACAGACAGAGAGAGACAGTGTGTGTGTGTGTGTGTGTGTGGGGGGGGGGGGGGGGGGGGGGGGGGGGCTACGGGTAGGAGAGACGACAAGACAGACAGACAAGAAAAAAACAAAAAGAAGCAGAGACAAAGGGAGACAGGGTAAGAGTGAGAGGTAGGGGGGGGGGGGGGAGAGAGAGAGAGAGAGAGAGAGAGAGAGAGAGAGAGAGAGAGAGGAGAGAGAGAGAGAGAGCGCTTCGAAGCGCCCTCCCGACCGTGGTCAGTGGGCAGGTCCAGCCACGTGTTTGACCACGGAGATGCATTTAAAACACCGAGGCCGACGCACTTGACCACGGCGGATCCGGCCGGCTTTGGCTTGGGAGAGGAATCAGAGGCTGAGAGGGGAAGGGGAGGGGAGGGGGGGGGGGGGGTTACTCCTGTGATGCCGTGTGTGTGTGTGTGTGTGTGTGTGTGTGTGTGTGTGTGTGTGTGTGCGCGCGCGTGTCTGTGTGTGTGTGTGTGGGATGGGAGGTGGGGGGTGGGGGGGGGGGGGGGGCGGCGGGTACGTGTGTTTGTGTGTGTTAGCGTGTGTGTGTGTGTGTGTGTGTGTGTGTGTGTAAGTGTGGTGTCTTTTTTTTTTTTTTTTTTTTTTTTTTTTTTTTAATAATCTGGCTGAGCACGGCATGACCTTTAACCGGGGTGTATTTCCACAAGTCTTGTCATCGTTCATCGTTGGCGACGGAGCCGACTCGCGCCACATATGCTGGCCTCTAGGTGAAGGGATGGTTTTTTGATGCCCCCTACACCCTTCCGGAACCCGCCACTGACATGGTGGTCCGCCCCTGTTGTTTAGCCTGGCTGAGTGCTTAGGAATATCAATTAGGGCACTGAATATACATGGATATACACTTACATATATTGTATGTAGAAAGAGAGAGAGAGAGATCGTCATGATTTTTCTTCTCCTTTTCTTCTTCTTCTGCTTTTTTCTTCTTCTTCTTCTGCTTCTTCTTTCCATTATTATCATCGTTATTATTATCATTATAATCATCATCATCATCATCACCATCATCCTCTTCATTATCATTATTACTATTATTATCATTATGATTATCA
>JADBJO010001851.1:210000-212500 GCA_016801955.1 Conus betulinus
GTCCGTCGGGGATTTACAAGTACTGCGTCTGCACCCACCACACGCGCGCGCCTTCTCTCTCTCTCTCTCTCTCTCTCTCTCTCTCTCTCTCTCTCTCTCTCTCTCTCTCTCTCTCTCAATTGTGCCGGCGATCCCGAGGATAAAGAGTGATCCATGGTGATTAGCAAATGCTGTCTGCAACCCCAGCTTATGTTGATGTTGGCACCGTCAGCAACACTTTCCTGATGTCCGTCAACTTGTCTCCGATGTGACCAACGCTCTCTCCAAACATTGGAAATCTGCAGTGATATCGATGGTTTACTGGAAAAATTAACCAACTCTCTCTCTCTCTCTCTCTCTCTCTCTCTCTCTCTCCTCTCTCTCCCCCCCCCCCCCCCCCCCCCCCCCACACACACACACACACACACGAACGAACACACACACTAACGCGCGCTCGCGCGCACACACACATACAAAACACACACACACGCGCGCGACCGCTGCAGCATGCGAGCGCGCGCACTAACACACACACACACACACACACACACACACAACACGCTTAAACCAAACCATTCCTAATTATGATCACTCCTTTTTATTTCATTCTTGCCCCCATTGTGGTTTTTTGTAACTTCTCTTCTTTCTTACTCTGTTCGCTGCTGCTGCTCCTCCTCCTCCTACGCCTCTTTCTCTTCTCTTTCGCCCCAACCCCCCTCCCTACTTGTGCATGTGCTCTACCTCCCCCCTCCCCCCAGCCACCTCTCGTCCTCCTCCATCCCCTCTTCCTCCACACACCACCTCATCCCTATCTTGATGCCCTAGGCCTACTTCTACAGCGTTCTCCCCCTCTCCCTCTCCTAACACCCCTCCACCCACCCCACCCAACCCCAGCCCTCCCTGCCCTGCCCCGGGTATCCTATCAACAGTAAACAGCTGGGCGGCGTGGCAGCCATGACGAAGAGATAGACACGCAACACCCGGTTACGACTCCGACCAGCGGCAAAGTGACCCATATTCTTTGACTGCTACCCCCTCCCCCTTCCACCACACATAATATTCCTCCACCATATCACTAAAGTCTCCCCCCCCCCCCCCCCCCCCCCCCACACACAATATTCTCCACCATACCACTAAAGTCTCCCCCACACACAGACACAATATTCCTCCACCATATCACTAAAATCACACACACACACACACACACACACACACACACGACTAAACCACAATAAAACAGTTCAGAGAGATGTGGCCCCATGTGAAATCCGCACAACCCACTTTTCTTACTGGCCTTTTCCGCAGACGGATGGGAACGAGTTGGAAAGGGGGGTGGGGGGAGGGGGGGCTCACGGAAGGCGGGGGGAGGGGGTAAGGAGGGGAATGGGAAGAGAGAAGGAGGTGAAAGAGGCGAGCGAGGCTTGTCAAAGGCATTGTGTCCGACGGCGAGTTTACCTTGGCTGCTGTAGATTGCGGAGCGCGCGTTTGTACAACTGGCACCTGAATGGGCGCCTTACGTCACGCGGCCTGGGCTCCTGGCCAACTGACGGAGATAGAGGGGAGGGGGGGGGGGGGAGATACACAGAGACAGGACTGGGGGGCTGGTGGGATAGGAGCGGACGGGATGGGCAAGGGAGAGAGGGGAGGGGTGACGGAGAAGTTAGGAAGGGGCGCAAAGGGAGATTTAGGTCATCAAGTGTAAGAACTGTCACAGGAAAAAAAGGTACCTGTCTCATGTTGTAAGGGTTGAGCGAAACACATCGACAAAGAGGAGAGAGAGAGAGAGAGAGAGAGAGAGGGGGGGGGGGGGGGGGGCTAAGGGGATAGAGACACACACTGACGGGCAGAGAGAGAGAGACAGAGAAAGAAGAATTTAAGGGGACAGAGATTCACTGAAGGGCAGAGAGAGAGAGGAGGGGGGGGGGGGGGGTAAAGGGACAGAGACACACTGAAGGGCAGAGAGAGAAAGAGAGAGAGAGAGACGTGGGATTTAAAGGGACAGAGACACACACTGAAGGCCAGAGAGAGAGAGAGATGATCAAACTTTCGCTGCAACTGGCTGACAGATGAAGCAGCCTAGGATGAAGGAGAGGGGAAGGGAGCTGTCAGGGAGGTGTATGTCTGACAGGTGTAAACATGACCTATGCCGGGCGTGTGACAGCGTCCCTACCACTGCACAAGCTGCGCTACAGGGTGCGCTACAAGCTGCGCTACAAGCTGCACTACAGGGTGCTAGTCGCCGGTGTCATGCGCCTGCGCAAGCTTCTGCAGATACATTGGCGGATGGGTGGATGGATGGGCGGACGGACGGACGGACGGATGGATGGACGGACGGACGGATGGTTTGGATGGTTGGATGGATGGATGGATGGGAAGGAAAAAGAACAGATGCACCGGTAGATGTGAACACTGGACTGGTGGGGTCAAACGGGCAGATGCGATGGTGGTCAGCCAGATGGCTGGACGCAACGATGGACAGACATGTACTGGAAGAGACGGAATGGGTTGGGGCTTCCCCTCC
>JADBJO010001851.1:215000-217500 GCA_016801955.1 Conus betulinus
TAAAGAAAGGAAAACATCTAAGCGTTTCCATATGCAGAGAAGTGCTTCTTCAATTTAAGGGGCAAAAGCACAGACAAAGAAAAGAAGAAAACGCAAGACACAAAGAACCTGACATGATACACCGTTTTAAAAAAAAGCAAACCAAGAAAAAAAAGAAAGAGGAACACAACCATAAATACATAAATAAACAAATACAGGAAGCAAGACATAAACAAAAAGAAAGAAAAATGTTGGGGGGGGGGGGGAGAGAGAAAGAAAGATAACAGACGAAACGTCAGAAAAAGTATGGATGGAAAGAAAGGAAGACAAATTGAAACAGAAAGGCAGAAGAAGAAAAAAAGAAACCTGAACACGAACAGAAGAAACATACCAACAAACAGCAGAACTGCCATTTTCCCCGCCAACCTGAGATGAAGTCCACGTCATGTCAGACAAGTGCTCCAATGCCCCCAACCCCACACCCCCACCCGGGATATTCACCCCACCCCACCCCACCCCCAACCCACCCCATCCGCCGTTACCTCTCATTTTGTTGACTGGGCGTTAAACGTGAATGCAACCAACCATGCGGGTTGTTTTTGGGGGGGGAGAGGGAAGGGAAAGAATCGGTAGCACTTGACGGATTAGCACGCTCACTACCTCTTACTAACTCGCCCCCACCCGCCCCCTATCCCTCCCCGATTCTCCCCTCTCCCCTCTCCCCTACCCTCCCTTTACGCCACCCCCCCCCCCCCCCCCCAGCCCCCAACTCTCCTCCTTTTCTCCCCACCCCCACCCTCACCCCTCCTCCGCCAGTCGTCTCTCCGCCACAGCGCTGTCATTTTGCTTGCAGCGCACAAGCTCTTGTGTCTGACCCAGTTGAGAGGCTCACGGGAGAAAGGCGGTGTGGTGCGCTATGACTACTCCACCTGCATGTTACCTGCACGTCGCTGCGGCTGCCAGGCACACACGCCCTATAGCGCCTCGTTGGGGACAAAAGTGTGGCTAACAGGCACACACGCCCTATGGCGCCTCGTTGAAGACAGAAAGTGTGGAGGACGGCTAACAGGCACACACGCCCTATGGCGACTTGTTGAGGACAAAGTGTGGAGGACGGCTGCTCGAGAGAAGAGTGAAGCGGGTACCAAGCCAGGATGGCGAAGACTGCGAGAGGAGATTGGGGGGGTGGGGGGTGAGGGTGTTGGAGGGTGGCGGGGATGGCACGGTCCCAGGGAAAGGAAGGGAGACAGACTGACCGACAAACAGATGGACGGACAAGAGGCAGATAGCGAGAACGAGATACGAGAGAGAGAGAGAGAGAGGTGGGGGGGGAGAGAGAGAGACCTTTCTTCCATTAAATCACTCTCTCTCTCTCTCTCTCTGTCTCTCTTCTCTCTGTCTCTCTTCCACTGTCTCTCTCTGTCTCTTGTATCTCTGCATCTCTCTCTCTCCCCCTCTCTCTCCTTCCTTCCCTCCCTCTCTCCGTCCCTCTCTCTCTCTCTCTCTCTCTCTCTCTCTCTCTCTCTCTCTCTCTCTCTCTCTCTGCCCTGTGCAGCGGGTGGCCGGTCCTCGGGGGCTGAGGCGGGCATTAAACCACTCTCTGGGGATTAAGGGACCACCGGAGTCATCGTCACCATCAGATCCCTCAGGGCAGGGGGGTGTCCATGCTCCACTTGAAGGCTACGACCTCAAAGGTCATGGAGGGTGCGGGGGGGACGGGGGAGGGGGGGGGGAAGAAGGGGGACCCAGGTGAGGGAGGACGACCGGGGGAGGGGGAGTGGGGGGGGGGGGTGAACATGCGGCGCGAGGCAATTCTGTGGCGGGAGTTGCTTCCCGTGAGCCTGGAAGGACAGACCTTTTTGGTCCTGCTGCCATCCTGGTCAATATTCCAGCTGACCTGTTCCCGTTGTGCTTTTTCTTTTCCTTTAAGCTTGATGAGCGATCATTACTTGAATGGCTCCGGCGGGGAGGGGGGGGGTATACATCTCACACCCTTTCCCTTCATCACTGACTGCATGGCTATTTCAAAAACGTTAAGAACGTGTTAACGCTAAGTTTTTCTGTGTCCCACAGCCGTCCACAAGCCCTCAATCAGCGTGTCTCAAAGGCCGATGGTCAAACGTCAAGGGGGGAGAAGCCCTATGGATCTCTGGAGGGTCTTCGCCTTACAGCAACCTTCCTCACAGCCTCTGGGGTTCCTGAGTGTCGCAGAAGAAAGAAAGAAGAAGAGGAGAAAGAGGAAAAAATGACGAGGAGGAAGAAGAAGAAGAAAAAGAAGAAGAAGAAGAAGAAGAAATATCAAGGGTATCTAGATGCTCAGTGGTACAGTGTTCCCAGTGCGGAGTCCGACACTTGAGTTTTCATCCCCTGTGGCATCCATCCCAGCCCCCCTTCCCCCTGGAAACAAAAAAAACACACAAAAAAATTCCGACCACCTCCTCTTCGCTGCCCAGAGGTCCACTGATGAGTCTGTTGTGATGTCAATGTAAAAGTCGTTGGCTAAAATAAGAAACAGCACCAA
>JADBJO010001851.1:245531-255531 GCA_016801955.1 Conus betulinus
GATACGGTGGGGCTGTTAGCGTAAGGGGCCGCCCCCAGTGGTCATGACAGAGAGGACACCTGTTTATGTACATATATATTTACATTTTGTATACGTGTGGGTATGTGTTTTTGTTTGTTTGTGTTTTATGTTTGTTTTTTTTTTTTGCGTCTCTAGTTTTAGCATAGTAACTTTAATAGTATCCTGTCATTTCCTTGTCGCATGTGTAATTATAAATATTTGAACACACTATAAGCATTAGCTCGTTGATGCTCAAATTTTCACTTTTTTTGGTAACGTTACGTGATCGTAAAGTGGAAAATAAAATTTGTTTAAACCAGAGGAAAACCCCATCAGCAGACAGTTGTCTGAAGCAACCACCACCTCCACCTCCACCACCACCACCACAGCTCTCCCAAACCCCAGTTGACTTGAAGTTCGTTTTCTTCCCAAACCCTGGGACTATGAAGCCAGCAGTAAGAACGGGATATCGACAAGGGCCGGGGGAGGGGGGGGGGGGGGGGGGGGGGGGTGGCGATGTCGTCGGCGGCACACCACATCGACCTACTTGGGCCAACTCCTGCTGCGACAACTGCGACACTGCGCAGATTTGCAGCGTGAAATGCGTCGGGTGGAAACGCCATCAGCAGAAAGCGATGAATCTCATCTCCGTACTCTTCTACTACTCCTCCCGCGCAGCGGAACAGGGAATGAAAATCCCGCGCAGAACGTTAATGGTACGGCCAGACAACAATGCGTCTGTTCATTACTAACGGAAGGTCTGGGGCTCTTTCACAGGATGAACACGTAATACGTCACTTGAGGAAGGTTTCCTTTCTGACGACCTCTGACCTTTCAAAAATTTTCCCAAGACTCGGTGGTTTTACTAGCGTAAAAGAAACTGAAATCAGGCGTCTCTCTCTCTCTCTCTCTCTCTCTCCTCTCTCTCTCTATCTCTCTCTTCTCTCTCTCTCTCTCTCTCTCTCTCTCTCTGTTTTATAACGTAAAGAAATTGGAATCAGACTCTCTCTCTCTCTCTCTCTCTCTCTCTCTCTCTCTCTCTCTCTCTCTCTCTCTCTCTCTCTCTCTCTCCTCTCTCTCTCTCTCTGCCACCAACTCCCCCCCCCCCCTCCTCTCTCTCTCCTCTCTCTCTCTCTCTGTGGTACATAAAGTAAAGAAAACTAAATCGGATCTCTCTCTCTCTCTCTCTCTCTCCTCTCACCTCTCCTCTCTCTCTCCTCTCTCTCTCTCTCTCTCTCTCTCTCTCTCTCTCTCTCTCTCTCCTCTCTCTCTCCTCCACTATATGCGGTATTAAGATGTGGATAGTATCGAGCAATACGAGTCATACATGATATTAATCAAGTGTCGGGCGACACGATTCGTATGGGACATGAATAAACTGTCGGGCTGTTTGACTGGTTCGCTAACGACACGATCTGTCTGGCATTTGGCGCCCACTCAGGATGACGTCAACTTGTCTTACTGACGGCTTCCTCGTGGAAGCTACCGCTGGTCTGGCGAGTATCAGCACCGTGCCATCACCACCCTGCCTGTCCACACAGGTCATACAGCACCGTGCACACCACCACCCTGCCTCTCCACACAGGTCATACAGCACCATGCACACCACCACCCTGCCTCTCCACACAGGTCATACAGCACCGTGCACACCACCACCCTGCCTCTCCACACAGGTCATACAGCACCCTGTCTCTCCACACAGGTCATACAGCACCGTGCACACCACCCTGCCTCTCCATACAGGTCATACAGCACCATGCACACCACCACCCTGCCTCTCCACACAGGTCATACAGCACCGTGCACACCATCACCCTGCCTCTCCACACAGGTCATACAGCACCGTGCACACCACCCCACCCTGTCTCTCCACACAGGTCATACAGCACCGTGCAAACTACTACCCTGCCTCTCCCACACAAGTCATACAGCACCGTGCACACAACCCTACCTCTCCACACAGGTCATACAGCACCGTGCACACCACCCTGTCTCTCCACACAGGTCATACAGCACCGTGCACACCATCACCCTGCCTCTCCACACAGGTCATACAGCACCGTGCAAACCACCACCCTGCCCTGCCTCCACACAGGTCATACAGCACCGTGCACACCACCACCCTGCCTCTCCACACAGGTCATACAGCACCGTGCACACCACCCTGCCTCTCCACACAGGTCATACAGCACCGTGCAAACCACCACCCTGCCTCTCCACACAGGTCATACAGCTGGTATTTGCACACGCTTCCCAGCTGTCAGTCATTATACATGTGTTCTTTGCACACGCTGCCGAACTGGTTTGTGTGAGAACATTATATACATGTAAGCTACCACGTCAGTGCATCAAGGCGTCGATGAAATATCATTGTAATCCCACGCTTGTAACCGAAGAAAAGGTTGACAAATCGGCGCTTGTAAAAACAGAGAAAGGTTGACACACTGGCGCTTGTAAATAGAGAAAGGTTGACAAATTGGCGCTTGTAAACAGAGAAAGGTTAACAAGTTGGCACTTGTAAATAGAGAACGGTTGACAAATCAGCGCTTGCAATAGAGAAAGGTTGACAAATTGACTTGTTAAGATGAGAGAGAGAGAGAGAGAGAGAGAGAGAGAGAGAGAGAGAGAGAGAGAGAGAGAAGAGAGACAGACAGACAGACAGACAGACAGGCAGGCAGGCAGGCAGGCAGACAGACAGAACAGACACACAGACAGACAGACAGACAGAATACGCAGAGAGCGCGATGTGAATGAAGGAGGGCACACACTCAGTGGTGACTGCCTCACGCTGGTTGCCCAACCTCCTCAGTCCCTCCACAATACCAAACACCAGAAAGCACGGTCATGCTTCGACCTTTGTCACGTGTTTTTGAGTAGCTCTCGGAGGGCGTGTCGGCTGAACTGACCATGTCCATAAGATGAACACAAATCCTTTTATTACATTTGACGGACACAAAAATCATTTCCTCGCTTTACTCATGGTACAGGAAGTCATGGAATGAGGACGAGGGAGGGAGGAGGGCACGGTATGAGTGGGTGTAGGAGGGGGAGGGGGGTGTTATAGAAAATAGTGTACCATCGACTTCTTAACAGGTGTGTGTGTGTGTGTGTGTGTGTGTGTGTGTGTGTGTGTGTGTGTGTGTGTGTGTGTGTGTGTGCGTGCGTGCGTGCGTGCGCGTGCTTGCGTGCGTGCGTGTGTGTGTGTGTGTGTTTTGTCACAGAAAGGGAAAAAGAGACAGAGAAGGCAGCAAGAGACAAAGACAGAGAGAAAGAGGGAAAGGGAGAGACCAGCTACCTACCCTCTCTACAGAGAAAACAGACAGGACAAAGAGAAAGACCAACACACCTACAATCAGAAAGAGTCCAGTTCTTTGTTCCCAAGCCGCCTGTTCTGTGCAGCCCCTTGCCGTGACCTGATGCCGCTCTCCACGTCAGGGCTCCCGAGACATATCGCACCCAGCATCGCCACTGCCAAAACGAGCCGGTGTTGTGACGTGCGGGGCTTCACAGGTCCACGTCACTCACCGCACAACTCAGCATGCGCATCTCTCAGTATCATCTCTCCCAGCACGTCAAACGTCCGCCTCTTACAGCTTGTTGTGGCGCCCCCTGTCTCGTTATTTGGTAAACAAGACCCAGCACTGCTGAAGAGAGGTGGTAAACACGTGTGGTGAGGGTTTTTTTTTTTTTTTTTTTTTTTTTTTTTTTTTTTTTTTTTTTACACGACGTGTTAGTGTGTTGGTAAACATGTCCCGGACCCCCTGCGACCACACAATAAATAAATGACTGACGGCGTACGTCAACTGCTTTAAACAACATCTTGGGTTCAGCTTACATCGACGTGAACAAACACAAACATACCGACGTGAACAAACACAAACATACATGATGAAAGTCACATCACCACCGGGGAAGAGAATCGTGGGAACGGTATTTTGTCGACTGATCGGGAAAGAGACAGACCACACACACACACACACACACACACACACACACACACAGAGAGAGAGAGAGATGAGAGAGAGGGAGAGAGAGAGAGAGAGCGAGAGAGAGAGAGAGAGAGAGAGAGAGAGAAGAAGAAACAAGTTGTTCGTTGCGCGCACACAGTGTACGTTTCGCTGAAAGACAATGTATGAGGGTAGGGACCTGCTTCTGACCGCTGGTAACGCAAGTGACCACCCCTCCACGCAGAAAACAACATACACCCACGCCCAACCCTTTCACACCCCCCCCCCCTCCCCCCCCACACACACACACACACACACACACACAGGGTGAGTAGAACCAAAAAGACTGTATCAGGAAAAAAGCCTCCTTGGCTGAACCAAACCACCCACCTTGAGAGCCACCACCGGCAAATCCTCCCGCTATTCCTCTACTCTTCCTCCCCCTTAATCCCCCCCCCCTTCCGGATCGCGCCCCCCACCCACCTCCCCGCCCTCTCGTCACCAGCCCCATCCACCCGTGACGACAGGCGGTGACATGCCCCAGGGATGCTGAAGGAAGTCAGGGGGGACAGGCACAGGCAGAGTGAGTGGCTGTTGGACGCTTTCGCGGGGTGGATGGATGGGGGTGGGGAGGGAGAGGGGTAAAGTCGAGTGGGAGTGGGCGAGGGAGGGGGCGGGGTGTGTTACCTTGTTTTCCGTTTTTCCCTTATTAGTTCTCTTGAGGGTGGGTGATGGTGAACTTAAGAACAACGATTGATGATAGCATTCCCTGCAGTTCCAAATCGTATCGAAACAGGACACAAGAAGGGTAACTCTTGCTCCTGGGATAAGACAAGTTATACGCCCGTACCTCCGAACAAAACGGTGCTTACGGCGGAACCAATCGCCTAGTACATATGTACACAGAACAAACAAGAAGACACCCCCCACCCCCCCCCCCCCCCCCCCCCCCCCCCCCCCCCCCCCCCCCCCCCCCCCCCTTTTTTTTTTTTTCCTCCCACTCCGAAATAAAGGATGTGCAAAGCTTGCCTGAACCCTTCGCTTGACGTAATTATATATGCACGCACATAGAAACGGACACGAACACAAGTTAACACTGACTACAGACTGGTACACAGCTTTTCAATCTTGAACATGGTCATTCTGATCGCCCACACAAGACCCCCTCGGTCTGACCGACGTGAAAGCCTGTCTTTTAAAATCCCAGTTGTGTTTGGTGACTGGCGGCGGCATCAACACCATTCCTCGGGAGTTGTGGGTCTGTCAACTGCCTCTTGACGGGTTTGACGTGACAGTGGTTTGTTTGTTCTTGTTCTTGTTTAGCTGCTCCCTTCCCTCATTTCAACATTTTGTCAGTGTTCGCTGTGTGTCAAACAATTGTGTGTGTGTGTGTGTGTGTGTGTGTGTGTGTGTGTGTGGGTGGTGTGTGTGTGTGTGTTACCGCACATGACGCCTCTGCATGACTGTCTGAAACCACCCCCCCCACCCCCACCCCCCCAACAACAGAAACATCACTGCACCGCCGAACGAAACAGACAACAGAACAAATGACACGACGAAACACGCCGCATTTCGACCTCTTCAGGCAAGACAAACTAACAGTCCAGACAACGAAGACGAAGAACGAACAACCCCTTCTCTTCCTCGATCAACTGGGCAGCAAAATGGGCGCAGGTTTTTTTTTTTCCCCTCCCTTTGAAGTTGGTTTCCATGTCCGCCAGCAGGACACATCACTGTGAAACTAGCACCGTTGGGATGAGCCCCGCCTCTTTCCTGCCTTCCGCCTGCCTCTACCCTCGGCACACTGTCCGCAAACTACAGACGTCAGACAGCCCAACGGGACAGACAGACAGACAGACAATCGGTGGACGACACCAACACACACACACACACACACACACACACACACACACACACACACACACACACACACACACACACACACAAGTGGTCGAGCGAAAAGAGACAAAAGTAAGAGGGTGAAAGGGGCGGGGGGGGAAAGTCCGTCAATTCAGTTCCTGTTGTTTGTAGCTCAGCCGACGGCGAAGGGTGGGTCCTACGGGGGCAGTGAAGAGCGGTGTGTTTTCAGGAGGCGGGGATGCTGTCTGCACTGATACAGCCCCACGGTTTTCCCCTCTTGGACGCCGTGTGGGACAGGGCTGAAAGAGTGTGTGTGTGTTGTGTGTGTGTGTGTGTGTGTGTGTGTGTGTGTGTGTGTGTGTGTGTGTGTGTGTGTGTGTGTTGCGTTGCGTTGCGTTGCGTTGCGTTGCGGTGCGGTGCGGTGCGTTGAGTTGCGGTGCAGTGCGGTGCGTGCTGTGCTGTGCTGTGGTGTGGTGTGGTGTGGTGTGGTGGTGTGTGTGTTCATTCGGTTTTGAACATCAAACTAACGAACTGTGCATGTACCGTGGTAAGTTTGACCAGCTGACGCAGAGAACGCCGAACCGCTGTCTACCTACGGGCGGCCGGCGAAGATCCATCAACGGCTCTGAAGACCGGAGGGTCCAGTCCTTTACTGTCACAGCAACGGCCCGCTGACCATTAAGCCGGGGACACGACTGGTGAGATCTATATAATACCTAGTGAGGATTAGTGCGTGGGTGGCTGGGCAGCGGTCAGTTGAGGTGGACAGGGGTTGGAAGGCAGCACGTGCGTGGCAGTCTTGGGAGGCAGTGGTCTGCGTGAGCCAGTGACACACTGCTATGGGACGGACTGTGTGCTGTCCGTGAGCCAGTGACACTGCTATGGGACGGACTGTGTGCTGTCCGTGAGCCAGTGACACTGCTATGGGACGGACTGTGTGCTGTCCGTGAGCCAGTGACACTGCTATGGGACGGACTGTGTGCTGTCCGTGAGACAGTGACACTGCTATGGGACGGACTGTGTGCTGTCATAATACAGACAGTGACACCGCTATGGGACGGACTGTGTGCTGTCCGTGAGCCAGTGACACTGCTATGGGACGGACTGTGTGCTGTCATACAGACAGTGACACCGCTATGGGACGGACTGTGTGCTGTCCGTGAGACAGTGACACTGTTATGGGACGGACTGTGTGCTGTCCGTGAGCCAGTGACACTGCCAGTGACACTGCTATGGGACGGACTGTGTGCTGTGCTGTCCGTGAGCCAGTGACACTGCTATGGGACGGACTGTGTGCTGTCATACAGACAGTGACACCGCTATGGGACGGACTGTGTGTGCTGTCCGTGAGACAGTGACACTGTTATGGGACGGACTGTGTGCTGTCCGTGAGACAGTGACACTGTTATGGGACGGACTGTGTGCTGTCCGGATCAAAGGATGGTGTTCTCTCTCTCTCTCTCTCTCTCTCTCTCTCTCTCTCTCTCTCTCTCTCTCTCTCTCTCTCTCTCTCCCTCTCCTCTCTCTCTCTCTCTCTCTCTCTCTCTCTCTCTCTCTCTCTCTCTCTCTCTCTCTCTCTCTCTCATCATCTGGAGTGTCGGGATGGCTCAGTGGAGGAGGTCCGAATTCGCCGGCAGCCATGAGGTTGTGAGATCGAATCCCCGCTGACTTTAAAAACATCAATGTGGCCCTTTTTCGATGCTCAGCTCAGCTTCAAGTGTTGTTCTGGTTGTGCCGGAGTAAGTGTATTGGGAGAGGCGCCCTCCTGCTGGCCTGAGGGAGGGTGACGATGCCGGTCTGCGATGTCACCTGCGGTGGATGAGGACGACCTGCATGGCCATTGTTAGGGAGTGAATGTTTTCAATATGGGTCACGCTGGGCGCCATCATTGACTGGCGTGACTGTCACCACCGCTGCCGTCATCTGACATCACGCATTAACTGACTCCACATTCTATTTTTCAACCGAAAAAAAAAAAAAGAATTATGAAAATACAGTCGCTCGACTTACGGGCTCTGCACCGGAATAGCTCAGTTGGTAGAGCGCCGGACTCGTGATCCTGAGGTTACGGGTTCGAATTTCGGTACAGAGGGATTTTTCCCTCGGAGTTAACAGTGGTTCTGACTCCATTTCCCATACAGTCCGAATGAGACTATAAACCGAGGTTCCGTGTGTGAATGCGCGCACATCATTTTGCACGCACGTAAAATCCCATCACCAACTTTCGGGAAAAGAAGGCCAGTTTGGCCGTTGGAATGGATGACATGTTACACATAGCATGCACCTTCCCCAAAGTTGGAGTATGGCTGCCCTAGTGGTGAGATAAATGTTAGTAATGATCAAAGTTATGACCGCTGAACATTAATGGAAGAAACGAAGACCGTAAAAACTGAAACGTTCACATACCCGTGACCCACCCACCCCCACCCTCGCCCTCTTCCCAACAACCCTTCCTGAACCCTTCCCTTCAACACCCTCCACCCCCCCCTCCACCCCCATCTCCCTGCCCGCCCTACTCCACCACCCCTATCCTCCTTGAAGTGGGGAATGATTTCGTTCGATGAAGTGACGACAGGTGTCTCCTTTCTCTCGTCCTCCTCGTGTTTGTCGTGTTGGGCTGTGTCGTTTGTCTGACAAACCCCCGGATTGTGTTACCCACTGGAGGAAACTGAAAGGTCGAAAAGCGTCAGGACAGGGCGGAGTGGGGGGGGGGGGGGGGGGGGGGGGGGGGGGGGGGGGGGGGAGGGGGAGTTTGGGAGAGGAAGGGTGAAACTGGATCTACGTTTCTTTTTCAGCCCTTTACACTTTCAACGCTAATGTACGTACATGTCTATAATATATATATAGATATAGATAGATAGATAGATAGATATAGATAGAGAGAGAGAAAAAGAAAGAAAGAGAGAGAGAGAGAGAGAGAGAGACATACGTACATACACACACACACACACACACACACACACACACACACATGCACGCACGCACATACACACACACACACACACACACACACACACACACACAGATATATAGATATGATATACAGATAGAGATAGACATAAATATGGATAGATACATACATAGATATAAATATACACACATATACACATACACATATATATATATATATATATATATATATGTGTGTGTGTGTGTGTGGTGTGTGTGTGTGTGTGTGTGTGTGTGTGTGTGTGTGTGTGTGTGTGTGTGTGTGTGCGCGTGCGTGTGTGTGCGTGTATGTATGTATGTGTATATGTGTGTATATTTATATCTATGTATGTATCTATCCAAGCGATACAAGCGCGCGCGCGCAAGATGGGCAGTGAAGCACGATCAGCTCACCCTGTCCGCCGCGTCACGGCATCATGCAGGGCTACCCTAGGTTTTGAACCTACGACCATCGGGCTCCGCAGGCCAGCGCGCGGCAAAGCCTGGGCCACGGGGCCCGCGCGCCCCTCGCCGGCGGGAGGATTGGCCCCCCGGTTTGTCAGCTGAGCTCCCACAGCTCAGGACTTCCAGCCTGGCAGACCTGTTGACTGCAAGGGTTAACGTGCGCTGTTTCCACACGATCAATACCCACAGTGCTGGTGAAGAGAGAAATCACGGGAAGAGAACAAAATCGATAGCAAGTCTAAATTCGAAGCACCACGCACACATTAACGTATTTTCGAAGAGCGGCGCCTGGCTGGTCTTGGCCCTGGGTATCAATTACCGGTGAGCGGCGGCAGGTGAGGTCTGCATCTCCCACCCACCCCAGCACACGTCCACCCACCCACCATCCACGCCACTCATCCACTCTCTCTCTCTCTCTCTCCCAATCTCTCTCTCTCGTCTCTCTCTCTCTCTCTCTCTCTCTCTCTCTCTCTCTCTCTCTCTCCGTTCTCCGTTTCCCATCACCACCCTGGCCCTCGTCTTCTTCAACCCTTTCACCATCAGGTGACCTGAACTGAAATACGACGTTTCCCAAAAACAACATCCCTCCTCCCCCTCCCTTCCTGCTTAATCACTGTAAGGAAAGGCCTGTGCTTTTGTCCATTTTAAGCCATTCCCTCTCCCAAGTATCATTCAGTGAAATAACGGTCTGTTGCGAACAGACATCATCATGGTTCGTTTGTCGATCTACATTTGGGATGTGTTTTTTTTGATGTGTTCAGTTTCACGTGACATTCGTTTTCCAGATGACGTATAATCCA
>JADBJO010001851.1:260531-263031 GCA_016801955.1 Conus betulinus
ACGCCAGCGTCTGAGATTCAACAAAACACCCCCCCCACCCCCCCCCCCCCCCCCCCCCCCCCCCCACACACACACACACCCATCTCCACCCCCACCCCCCCATTCCTCCCCATCCTGTGCAGCTGCACACCACAATGACAAACCCAACAGTCTTGCTCAACAAACGCCAGCGTCTGAGATTCTTTAACACCCCCCCCCCCCCACCCACCCACCCATCCCACCCACCCCCACCCACCGCACACCACCAGTCCACCACACACACACCCATCTCCACCCCCACCCCATTTCCTCCCCATCCTGTGCAGCTGCACACCACAATGACAAACCCAACAGTCTTGCTCAACAAACGCCAGCGTCTGAGATTCACACACACCCCCCCCCCCCCCCATTCCACCCCACCTGTGCACACACACACACACACAACACTTGCTCAACAAACCTCCCTAATCCCCCCCACCCCCCCCCCCCCACCCTCCTCACCCCCCACCCCCCCCACCCCCCCCATGTGGCCCCACACCTGGCAGTCCCACAAAGCAAAACAAAGGCACTGGAACGAAAATAGGGCGAGAGAGAGAGAGAGAGAAAAAAAACGAGAGAGCGAGAATAGAATTGAAACAGAACGAGTAGAAACAAACAAACAAAGGCGAGAAAAACTTCTTTTCACTTCGTGTTGACCATAATTAAACTGCTGTTTTTCTTTTCACTTCGTGTTCTTTTTTTTTTTTTTTTCTTTTTTTTTTTTTTTTTTTTTTTTCCCCCCTTTTTTTTTTTTTTCTTTCTCCAGTTCCGCACAGACACATATTTCATCCTGCAGGTGAAGACATTGCTGCTCCCGCTTTCACACCAGCACGTACTGGAGTACCAAATGTAATTATGCTTTTTGTCTTCTTTTCCAAACACCACGCTTGCACGCATGCCACATCTTACGATTTTTTTCCCCCTCCATCCCCCCCCCCCCCCCCCCCCCCCCCCCCATCCCTCCCCCCTCCACAAAGAACTCTGCTCTCCCCAGTTACGTAATTTCGGTTGGTCAATTTATTTACACTGCTCGGGTGCAACGAAAAAAAAAAAAAAAATAGTTTTTCCACCATCTTAATTAAATTTCCGCATCTTCGGTTTGCAATTTTTACTCAAATACAATTTTTAAAGAAAGGGAAGAAAAGAGCAGTGAAAAGAAAGGAAGAAAAATGCATGCCTTCTAATTGAAAGGTGACAGGTTCTATTCCTCTGTGTTTATAGAAAATGAGATAAAGAAGAAGAAAGCAAGCTTAAAATGAACTCTTAAGAAATGCAAAAAAAAAATTACAATTTACGGTTGAAATCCCAGAAAAATCTCATTTACACACACACACACACACACACACACACACACACACACACACACAAATCCATCAATCAGAAAAGAAAAAAAAGATAATGATGTGCAGGATAGGTTTAATTTTAAATAACAAAACAAAACGAAAAAAAGCTTCGTCAAGAAAAGGTGGAATGTAACGATTTTTTTTTTTTTTTGTCCCCATGAATTTAAAGAACGCTGACACCAACCGCAAAATAATGACGTACAATCGCTGACAAAAGAAAAAGAAAAAGAGAAAGAAAAAAAGAAAAGAAAAGGAGAGAGAAAAAAAAAATACAGAGATCGAAAACAAGGGAGAGAACAATTAAACCGGAGACATTCCGGAACAAAACTGAGCAAACACGGAAAAAAACAAACAAAAACTGCTCAAACAAACACAAACAACCGTCTCTCTCTCTCTCTCTCTCTCTCTCTCTCTCTCTCTCTCTCTCTCTCTCTCTCTCTCTCAAATTCTATATGAACCCATGTTTATTTCGATTTTGCTTATTTTATTTATGGCATGGAAAGAGGAAGGAGCAGTACCCCCAAATTAGCATTTATCTACATACAGCATTTCAGTGAAGACAAGCTCTTTTCTTGTGATTTCCTTTGGAATACATTATGATTGCAATGGAATATGAATCCTGCTTTCATTCTCAAAATGACACCTTTGACACCAAACAAACACTGTGATCGCCCCGTGTTGTCTTGGGGCCTTGGCTTTACTGAATAAATCTTAAATAAATGTTAGCGAACCGCCAAGAGAAACGTGGCCAAACGAGTCACAAAGACAAACACACGACGCGTGTCGACTTCTTCGGTCTTCTTCAGGCAAGACACAAACAAACAGGACAATGAAATGAACGAGTTTGTCACTCAGCTTGATCTCTTTAAACAAACTCGTTCATTTTCATTGTCCTGTTTGTTTGCGTCTTGCCTGAAGAAGATCTAAGACGTCGAAACGCGTCGTGTTTTGTCTTGTGACTCGTTTGTCCACGTTTCTCTGGGCGGTTCGCTAATATTTATTTAAGATTTGTTAAGATTTCCGCCTGCGGTCGTCTCACTTAGCAACTAGATCTTACTGAATAAATCATCTGAATCTGAATCTCTCTCTCTCTCTCTCTCTCTCTCTCTCTCTCTCTCTCTCTCTCTCACACACACACA
>JADBJO010001851.1:270531-273031 GCA_016801955.1 Conus betulinus
CACAGTGCCTCCCTGCTGTGAAGAATGGGGGAGGGGGTGTTCTAGGCTCCCAGGTTCTAATGCTCAAGGTTATCAGGAAGACATGCCGAGTTTGACATCTTCTCTTATCCTCACCTACCCGTGCCCCCTTCCTACGTCCCAATACCACACACACACACACACACACACACACACACACACACACACACACACACACACACACACACGCACGCACGCACGCACGCACACACAACACATATAGAAAGAGAGAGACAGAGACAGACAAACAGAGAGAGAGAGAGAAAGAGAGAGAGAGATTACATACACCACGGTCAAAGGTCAAGGTCAGAGAACTCATACCCACGAAGATCAGACAAAGTTTGAGACAAACAATGTCAACAGTCTCAGTTCCTCAAACACCATCCATGAAACATGAATTATCACTGTATGCTCGCATCATCATATTTCATACAGTCTACTGAACTGTACACACACACACACACACACACACACACACACACACACACACATATATATTTTTATATATATATATATATATATATATATATATATATATATATATATATATATCCCAATTCCGAAACATATAGCAGGCCACAAGTACAATGTGAAAACAAATGGTGAAAAACCAAACGTCTGACAACACAGGCCACAAGGGTCACTGTATCGGTGTCGTCTCCACTTGGTCAGCAAATCATCTTCACACTGACCACAGACCACAGGCCACAAAGCTCCGGCCGCCATTGTATCGGTGTCGTCTCCACTTGGTCAGCAAATCATCTTTACACTGACCACAGCTACAACACAGCCACAAAGCTCCGGCCGCCACTGTATCGGTGTCGTCTCCACTTGGTCAGCAAATCATCTTTACACTGACCACAGCTACAACACAGGCCACAAAGCTCCGGCCGTCACTGTATCGGTGTCGTCTCCACTTGGTCAGCAAATCATCTTTACACTGACCACAGCTCGCCCTTCGCTTCCCCCAGTCCCCCCCCCCCCCCCCCCCCCCCCCCCCCCTCTCTCTCGCTCTCTCTCTCTCTCTCTCTCTCTCTCTCTCTCTCTCCCTTCTGGCTTAGAAAGTGTTGCGCATCACTGTGAAAAAGTCCATTTATTTGCCCTGAAAAAAATTTCTCGGTGTGTCTGCACGGACACCAAACGATTTAATCTATGGCGAAACAAATAGGTATCTGATGTACTTAAATTCTGTGACGAAGTGTGTAGCTACTGGTTCAAGTTACTTGAGATGGAAGATTGCCTAAGAAAGCCTTTAAGATGTTATTTGAGTTGGATAGTAGGGGTAAGGTGAACTGGGTGACAAGAGTTAAAGTTAGATTATATGAATTAGGCTGGGGATATGCGTGAGTTAACCAGTGTGTTGGAAACAAGACCGTTTTTCTAAAGATGCTGCGTACTGGGCTTATCGATTGTAGATGGCAAGACTGGGATACTCACATACAAGTTAGTAGTAGATTTGATTTACACAGACACTGTAACCCGTTACATCGTATCCCAGCCTACTCATCTATGAAAACGGACAGCCATTTGAAGTACATAATGACAAGATTTAGATTTGGGTTGTCTGATATTAATGTTCACCGACATCGTTATTATAGTGTCCAGAGATTGTACTTGTTTGTCCATTGTGTAGTGAGGCTCGTGAACGCGAGGTTCATTTGTGTGTTTTGTTGTCCTGCCCTAGATACACTCAGAACCCAGTTTATCCCTTCAAAATATCATAGACATCCATCTGCATTTAGGCTTATTTTGCTTGTCACTTCTGATAACGAATATGTTATGAAACAATTTGCCATCTATCTGTGTAAGACATTCCAAATCCGCTCAATTAGCTGTAACTGATTGATATCGTTCTCCTTCTCTTTGTGTGAATGTACAATTTCACCTTATCATGACTAACTTTTTCTTCTTTTTGTTTGTATTGGATGTACGATTTCTTGCATTGTATGTATATCACCCCCTTCATGAGGGGCTATGGCCTTCTTTGAATAAATTATCCGTTTTATCCGTATCTCCTCTCTCTCTCTCTCTCTCTCTCTCTCTCTCTCTCTCTCTCTCTCTCTCTCTCTCTCTCTCTCTCTCTCTCTCTTTATGTCTCTCTCTCTCTCTCTCTCTCTCCCCCCCCTCCCCTCCCTCCCTCCATTATTCCAGGTCACCTGCTCCAACCCAACCTTCAACACACAACGTTTCAGCTTTCACTTAAAAAAAAAAAAAAGGAAAGAGAAAAGAAAGAAAAAAATGAGTAAAATAAAAAAAAAAAAAAAAAAAAAATCCAATAAACTAAAAAGGCTGCTGACATTATGAAGACATGAAGAAGCGATGGAAGGTAAACGCAGTCTGTTGAGTCTTGCGTCATTAGCTGCCTTTAAAGAGGCGATAAGACGTCAGAGCACGTGCGCACCGTGCCTGCTGTGCACAATGAAGTTCCAGACGAGCCGGCTCTTGTGTTGGGGGCGGTGGGGGAGCGGGGGAGGACGTGGGG
>JADBJO010001851.1:280531-283031 GCA_016801955.1 Conus betulinus
TCGTTTTTTGTTTTTTTGTTTTTCGTTTTTTTCTTAACCTTCAAGACAAAGCTGTGTATCCCCATCTCCTTTCCCTCGTTCAGTGTGGTTCTCACGTCCATGGGGAGGACGGCCAGAGGCCAAGCTTACTGCTGACGTCAAATGTACATTGTTTGTTTGTTTGCATGCGGGGGAAAAAAAACTCCTCCTTTCCCTGGTACAGAGGAAAACCAGTGTGTAGGTTTAGCCCTTTTCTTTGGCGAAACGTCGAAGATTTTAGCCCTCCAATGAAAAGCCCTTAAAGCTAAGCTATGACCAAAAAAAAAGTCAAAGGTCACTGCTACTAGAGTGTTCCACGTTCACACCTGCCGCTAGAGCTCTGTCAGAGGTTGTCTTCCTTCTCCCCGAGAGCTCGCTCCTTGAGGACGAGTGCACGAGAACACCCCCCCCCCCCCCCCCCCCCCCCCCCCCCCCCCCCCCCCCCCCCCCCCCCCCCCAGGCAACATACTTCAGGTGTCAGGCCCTCCTCCCTCGTGTCATCGCCCTCCCTCTTCTCCATCCTCCGCCCGAGAGGGAGAGGCGAGAGAGAGGGGAGAGAGATGGGGAGAGGAGATTGGAGAGAGAGGGAGATGAGAGAGAGAGAGAGGGAACGGTTTGTAGTGGAGAACGGGTATAACCGATTTTGTCGTATCAAACAAGACAACAGCCTGATTTCAAGGCGAACAGGCAAACAAGGACAAACAAAATAATCATCATTTTGGTGTATTTAAGGAATGTGCTGATACATGATTGAGAGACAGACAGACAGACAGACAGACAGACAGGACAGACAGAGACGAGAGAGAGAGAGAGAGGGAGAGATGAGAGAGGAGAGAAAGAAGAGAGAGAGGACCACACAAACGAAGGAACAGGCCCGTCCCACTCACTCTCTCACACAACACACACAACATACACACACTCGCGCGCGCGCGCGCGCATGTCAAAAGAGAGAGAAGATATACAAAAGTTTCAGTAGAGATGTGATATATATGAGTGCGTTTGTGTGTGTGTGTGTGTGTGTGTGTGTGTGTGTGTGTGTGTGTTGTGTGTGTGGTCTGCGCGCGCATCCGTGCATGTGCGTACACATATGAATGTGTGTTATGTTTTCATTTTTTCAACAGGAAGGCACACGTCAATGTATTCTCGGCAGAGACGTTATCGAGTCAGGCTTAGGCTTTGTTTGTGTGTTGGTTGGTTTGTTGGTTGGTTGGTTGGTTGGTTTGTGTTCATGTCCTTGGTTTGTTTTCCCTCCCTCTCCACCTCTAGCAAATATCCTCCCCGGACATGACACAAACATAAATCCACATCATTTTCAGCATACCTCAGTGAAGTCAGAACGAACTCGCCACGTAAAAAATGCAAAACACCATACTACTTCCACAGCTGAAGTCGGAGCGGGCGGGACGGGGTGGGGGTGGGGGATAGTGGGGGGAGGGGATGTAAAACGTCAGGGGTAGTCGTGATTCGTTCACTGTTGATTACAAAACAAAGAGAAGAATTGTCGTTGATGACAACGTGAAAAGAGGGCCCAGTGGATAATTCACTTCCTTACACAGTCACACACTATCGGGTTCGAGGTCTCCAGTCTCTCGTCTCAGGCGTCAATTCCTTCCTCCCCCCCCCCCCCCCCCCCCCCCCCCCCCCCACCCCCCCCCACCCCCCACACACACACACGCACACACTACACTACACTTTAAGCGAACTTAAATGGTCTCCACGCTAGTCTTCAGATTCGACGACGACGACGACGAAACGGAATAGAGGACCGGTGTGCTGCGCTCGTCTTGCGCGCGTTAAAGAACCCAAGGCAACGATGGACTGGTGCCTGCCTGCTGAGACTCGGAAGGGGGAAAAAAAGTCCACTTTGACAGCCAAGACCAACCAACACCAACAACAGATACAGCGGCAGTGGAAGGACTCGGGGCAACGCTGTCTCCTGACGAAGAGTGGCCGGACCTTCTCACAGGAGACCGCGCTGTAGTGGGTAAGTAAACATTCAAAGCACAGCAATACAACGTCATGTCATATTGGGAAAAACCTTCATTACTGCATTGTCAAACCCCCTGTGTTCCTAAGGTATAAATTAGGCTACTGGACTAAAAAAAAATAAAAATAAAAGAAGGGAGGGGGGGGGGGGGGGGCGGGGGGGGGGGTTAAACGATTCAATCTATGTTCTGGGCTTTACTTGTGAAAACATACTGACAGCCATTTTTGTTACTGCAGCGTTGTCCTCTGCGTCATGTGTTGTGGGGGTCGCTGTTGTGTGTTGTCGCTGTTGCTGTTGTCGCTGTTGTTGTTGTCGCTGTTGCTGTTGTCGCCGTTGTTGTTGTCGCTGTTGCTGTTGTCGCTGTCATTTTTCGGCGTGACTAACAGAAGAATAAGGTTGGGCAGAGACAGGGGAGCGCGAGAAAAAAGACGACTTATGAATAAAAATGAGAACGGGAGAAGATAAGAGAGGACGGGAGATGGGGAGAAGAAACAG
>JADBJO010001851.1:310531-315531 GCA_016801955.1 Conus betulinus
GACCCAAATGATTTTACTATGTTTTAAGATTCCAGCCCTGGTTTTGTTAGGAATTAGACGGAGGGACGGAAGGGACAATCGATTGAACCAAACACAACAGGCTATTGTGTGGCGACGTACCATAATGCTTGGCGACATGTAATCCTTTATAACGTCGTTAGGCCTATGACGTTTAAACATTCGTCATTGTGATACAGTTGTGTGTCAGGATTGGTTTTCACGATCAGTTTTAATGACGTTTACAGGCAAGGATTTCCTTCCACGCCAGAGAGAGACAGACAGACAGACAGACAGAAGGAGGAGAGACAGCATGGTAATGCACCTAACATGGTCTACAGAACAACCAGTTTTTCATTCACCTCAACCAGCACACTCCCGTTTCCTGGCTATTTCTATATACAACGGTTATTCTGCCCTTCTCGGTCAAGAACTCTCTGTTTCCTTGGCGCTCCTGAAGCCTAGAAGAATTCAGTGATGTCAAAAAAAGAAACAAAAAAAAATCTCTGGTAAGAGAGATGAAACACACAAAACACTGCCACTGCACCAAATCACTCTGTCCAGAGGAATAGGAGGCAGAAAACAGGCAGCTCAAAATGGGGGTGTTTCCCAAGAAAATGGAGCACATGAAATAGGAGACAAAGAAGCCCCTTGCAGCGGGAACTTGAACGTGTAAAACAGGCAGCTAAAAAACAAAACAAAAACAAAACAAAACAAAAAAAAAAACCTTATTGTTGTTATTGTTGTTTCAGCCTTGCGTGCCACGTTTTTTTGCTTGTCCGTGTAAGGCCTCTGAGTCGAAACCCGTTTGCTTCTTTATCGTCTTTTGTTCGTTCTATTCGTAACGCGATCAAGTAAGGTAACTTTCATTCTCGGACGTGCTGGCGTTCATTCTGAAACGGAGGAGAAAGTGTCTAGGAGAGCATAATGATAATAATGATAATAATCATCAGCAGCAGCATCATCATTTTTATAATTATGGTAATGATAATAATAGTAATACGTCGATCACATGGTGGACAGCACAATAATCTATAGTTACAAAAATGACTGCATCTTCGTATGCTGGACAGTTAATGTAAAGATCCCATTATGGACAGTTCAACGATCTATAGCTCCTAGAAAGGGCTATATCTGCTGGGCTGAGGGTGATGCTAACGTCACCATTTTTTCACGACCCTACCATGCACCTTCATGCAAGATTAAGTCCGAGGCTGTGTGAAAATCGATGAAGTTGTGACAGAGATCGTACTAGGGCTGAAGGTGCTTCTCCATCAATCGCCTGAAGTTGATGATTTGTGTACAAATGCTTTGTCTTTTCTTGAAATCTGTTCAACAGCACCCTCAGCAGTCAGGGGGCGGGGGGGGGGGGGGTGGGAGCTGAGGTGGGCAGGGGCTGGAGAGAGGGTGGAGGGGGGGGGAGGAGGGGACGGTTAAAACTGTAGGTTGTGTAGTTTTGATCGTCACCTATTGTTAGGAGGAGGAGGTATCATTAGGGGCCGTGTCCATTGTTAGCCACAGTTGTGTGTCCTATACTGTGTGGGATCTTCATGGTTTTCTCTGGTCCTCCACGCGTCATACGTTCTGCTGGTACATCATCTATTCCTGGTGACTTATCTCCTTTGGGTGAGCGGACACACTTCTCCTTTCCTTCTCGGGAAATTCCCAGATTCGCTTCTGATGTTGATCGCACAGTCCGTTATACCGCCGTCTTCATTTAACGACAAATGAAATGTTTTTTTTTGTTTTTTTTTTTTTATCTCAGGCTGTCTGGTTTATTTCTGCCCCTTATTCCGGCATTCCAGCTCTCCCGTGTACAGTCATGCTCAGATTGTCCTATCGCAGCCCTAGCACAACAGTGCGCAGGGATCACTTATGATTAAATCGTTATGAGGCAACCCACCAGAGGAGACACTGGCTGCGCTGCTGTCGAGTCACCTCAGTAATGTTCAGTGGTGCCTGTTCTGATCTAACACACGCAGAGCACCACCTTCTCTAAGCCCTCTACTGGCAATAATAATCCACATGTCGCAGAGCAGGTGTGAGTGACCGTCCCTGTCCGGCTGACGTCACCATGTCCATCCAATAACTGTCCCCGTGACTCAGCTGACAGGGACAAGCTCCGCACCAACTCAGCACCATGAGCGTGGACGTGGGGAGGAAATCAAAACTTGAGGTCACTACGAGAGCAGAGCATGAATGGCCACAGGATTTGAGACTCTGAACATGGTTATGATGATCAGTGAGTGTAGGACGATCACAGAGGATTCTGCGGACTTCCAGCTGGTCTGGGACACATACTACAGCAGCAGCCTGCGCTTCCTTATGTACAGCAATTCGATGTCAACCAGGCCGGCTAGTTACAGACACCTGCGGTGATAGTCAGGATATTCAGGCAACAGTCTCAGAGACGTATCAGTTATAACAAGGAAATTCAGCTCTTTGGTTCAGTCTTCCCATCTGAGCCCACAGCAAACACAGCCCTGGGTAGAATCCAGTCGGGACAACAACCAGAAATCCACAAGTGATTGCTCCTGATGGGAATCAAGCGCACGAAGCTCCTAGATCACAGTGTGTGACGCTAACCACTTCACCACGGCGGCTGGTCAATAATGCCCAGTTCTTCACCGTACATAGTCCGCATTCCGATGACTACCATGTTCTATGAGAACGGAGCCGTTCCTACACCTGTTTCCTAGCCATTTTTTTTATACCCAGCTTACAAGTAGTCCATGCAGCAATTGAGAAGGACATCGCTAGCTGACAAGTAGTCCATGCAGCAATTGAGAAGGACATCGCTAACTTACAAGTAGTCCATGCAGCAATTGAGAAGGACATCGCTAGCTGACAAGTAGTCCATGCAGCAACTGAGAAGGACATCGGTCAGACCAACGTCTTAGAGGAAAGAGTTTTCTGAAGTTGATCCCTCAAACGTGGGATAAAACCTATTTGAGATGGAACTGTGTTGATGCTCATAACTGTGGAACCATCAGCGATGGGAAATTTTCAAAGGTATTTTTTTTTTAAAGTTCGGCAGATTACATGGACAAACGAATTACAAGAGAAAACACAACACGTTTTCGACCTCAGGTCTTCTTCAGGCAAGATAACACTCAGGACAACGAAATGAAGAATGAGCGATCACTTATCTCGTCAAAATCGGCGAAAATGAAGAACGGGCAATCACTCACCTTGTCAGACTTGAGTGATTGCTCGTTCTTCATTTTCGTTGTTCTGAGTGTTGTTAATCTTGCCTGAAGAAGACCTAACAGGCCGAAACACGTAGTGTTTTGTCTTGTAATTCGTTTGTCCCATGTTTCCCGGCGGAGTTACTTCAAACAGCTTTTAACATTTGTTTTAAATTTCGCCTGCAGTTACTTCACTTTGCAACTAACCATCAGCGAGGGAGTTAACCCAAATACAGCTTCACCAGAGCTATGGGATCACAGTGAGAAGTAATTTGTCGCGACTCGTAATCCCAGGGTTGCGGGTTCGAATCTTCTCCGGCCGTTACGGTACAGGGGATTTTTTCCCTCGGAGTTAACATTAGTTCTGACTCCATTTCCCATACAGTCCTTCGAATGAGACTATAAACCGAGGTTCCGTGTGTGAACGCACGCATAACATCTTGCACACACGTAAAATCCCATCACCAACTTTCGGAAGAGAAGGCCAGTTTGGCCGTTGGTATGGATGACACGTTACACATAGCATGCACCTTCCCCGAAGATGGAGTATGGCTGCCTTGATGGCGAGATAAAAAAAAAATGGACATACACACAAAACTGCACTCCCTTTGTAGGGTAGACGGATTAATACTTGCCTGTCCATATAGGGAGTGTCTGCAGAAGTATCAGCCTGCGTATGCAGAAGGAGAAGTCCCGACCGTGGTCACTCGGCAGGCCCAGACTCTTGACCATGGCTGGTCTGGACGGCTTGGTTGGGAAGAATAATCAGAGGCCAGGGAGACAGCCATGGAGGGTCCCGTGATGCCGTGGATGGTGGTGTTTTGGCTGAGGAGAGCTTGAGCCTTTACAGATAAGAAGCTGATTTCCACAAACGGAAATCATTGGCAGTGGAGTTGACCCATGCCACGATTTGGCGTAGAAAGGGGATCAAGGTGAAGGTTTGTTTTGATGCCCCCCCCCCCCTCCCCCCGCGCCATTTTGGAACTAGCCATTCACGTGGTGGTCCGCCCCTGTTGTGAGTCAGGCCGAGTGGTTTGGAATATTGGTCAGAGGTCTAGAGACAGTTGTGCCGTATCTGATGTCGTTTGGGTTAAACGCTTCTAATGCCTGGCAAGATTCGTTCAGAGAGGCTGGGAGGCCTGTATTATCCCAGCGTCCAGGCTGTAGAGCCATTTCTTCACTGGGCACAGTGTGTTGAAGGCTGTGTCATTTTCACTGGGCACAGTGCGGTGAAGGCTGTGCCATTTCTTCACCGGGCACAGTGTGACTTGCCATTTCTTCACCGGGCACAGTGTGACTTGCCATTTCTTCACCGGGCACAGTGTGACTGTACCATTTCTTCACCGGGCACAGTGTGACTGTACCATTTCTTCACTGGGCACAGTGCGGTGAAGGCTGTGCCATTTCTTCACCGGGCACAGTGTGACTGTACCATTTTCTTCGCTGGGCACAGTGTGTGAAGGCTGTGCTGTTGCCAGGCACAGTGTTCTTCTTCTTCGCTGGGCACAGTGTGGTGAAGGCTGTGCCATTTCTTCACCGGGCCAGTGTGGTGACGGCTGTGGGCACTTCAGGGCACAGTGGTGACGGCTGCCATTACTTCACCGGGCACAGTGTGGTGACGGCTGTGCCATTACTTCACCGGGCACAGTGTGGTGACGGCTGTGCCATTTTCTTCACCGGGCACAGTGTGGTGAGGGCTGTGCCATTACTTCACCGGGCACAGTGTGGTGAAGGGCTGTGCCATTACTTCACCGGGCACAGTGTGGTGACGGCTGTGCCATTACTTCACCGGGCACAGTGTGGTGACGGCTGTGC
>JADBJO010001851.1:330531-340531 GCA_016801955.1 Conus betulinus
AACCATTTATTGTCAAATGTTGTTTGCTCTTTTTCACTATCTTTTTCACGATGTTACAATTGTTACAATTAAAAAAGGAGGCTTTTACGTAGATCAGTTTCTCTTTCAAACAAAACTGTGATATCATATCCATACCCATATCGAAATTTGCTTATTACCATTTTTGTGATCAAAATTGTATGGTTTACAAATTTCACAAACGGGCATTTTACATCATTCGGTTTATATCCAAAAAGTACATCTGTCTCCTGTAAGGAAACTTTCTTATTTGTTTGTTTAAATATGTATACACTACAGTCCTTCCATACTTTTTTTACTTTTTGGCACCTAAAGAAAAAATGTTCAATGTAGTCATTTTCATTACAGAAAGAGCACTTGATGGAATTCTTAATCCCCATTTTGAATAGCAGAATATTGGTTGGATAGATGTTATGAAAAGCTTCCAATGTAGTAGTCTCAGTCTTTCTTCTTTAGTGCATTTATTTGCAATTAACCAATTATGCTCTGTTAGAACTAGTCCGTATTTTTGTTGCCAAAACGTTTGACCACATGGCTCTGCTATCGACTTTGATAAACTCAGTCGAATAATTCTAGGGGTTATTTTCTTATGTACTTTTACTTCTCTAAATTAATCATCATTGTACGACTGTATCAATGATTCAGCTGTTCGCGCTCTTAGGGCTATACGCAGTGCATTGTACTTAAATTGTCTCGTTGCTTTCATACTGATCTTTTGGCATAGAGTTTCAAATGATATTACTGTGCCATCTTTAAAAATATCCCCAATAAAACAGATTCCTGCGCAGACCCAGTCTTTAAAAAAAATATGGTTTGTTTCTAAATACTATCCGTGTGTTATTCCATATATTATTGTGATTTATTTCAATTAGTTTGCTATTTTGTAGGTTTTGCATATTGTCAATCCATGTAGCGAGAACCTGTTTCCAGAATTCAGACTTTATGTAACCAAGCCCAGAAAACAATTTCGCGTTAGTATCTGACAAGAAGCACGATAAGTTAACACCAAGCTTGGAGAAAAGAAATCTAGGAAACATGGACCAGATCTCTCCACTGGATTGTAATAAATTGACAGCTCAGTTTATAATAAAAGAGGTTTGCATCGTTTTTAAATCGATCATATTGAGCCCACCTTTACCTGTCTCATTACAAAGAACTACCCGCTTTACTTTCTCGAACGCTCGGGTATTTGAAAATTTCTTTTTCCAGAGAAATCTAAACAACATTGTGTTAAGTTTATTAAGCACATGCGGTGGAAGTATTAATGACTGCATAACATGCACAAACTGTGAAATCAGAAATGTCTTGATTACACAGAGTTTTCCACTAATGCTAAGATTTCTTTTTGACCAAGATACCATTATTTGTTGGATTTTTTTTTTTCTAATCTAGATGACCAATTTTCTTCAATCTGTGAAGCTGGTATCGAGTTACAGAAAACAATTCCAGCAATTTTAACTTTTTCTTTAAATCTTATGTCATACAGATTTTCTTTATGTGTTTTCATTCTGCCAAGCCACATTGCCTCTGTTTTGTTTTTATTCATTACTAGATTAGTAAATTCAGAGAATTTATCTATCATATCAAGAGCTCTTTTCATTTCATCTTTATCACGAATAAGTAGTGTGATATCATCTGCATAGAGTAATATCTTTAGAAGAGGGGTAGGGGATACCTCAGAAGCTGCGATGGGCATTTCAAGGCCCTTAAGCTGATTATCGTCTCTTATTTTGATGGCCAGCATTTCTAAGGCTATTATGAAGGCAAGTGGAGAGAATGGACATCCTTGTCTTATGCCTGTATTAACTGGAAAACTCTCTGATAACCAACCTAAGTAACTGATACTACTCTCGGTATTTGTACCTAATACTTTTACCCATCTGACAAAGTATTACCCAAAGCCAAATTGTTGGAAGGCCCAAACAATAAATTCCTTTGAAACTGAGTCAAAAGCACGACGGTAATCAACTGCCAACAGAATACCTGGCTTATCTAGTGTGTTCATCATATCTATAACATCATCAATTAGTCTAACCATTGTACTGATTTTTTTCTTCCTTTTATAAATCCAACCTGGTTTTCATTGATAATACAGGTGATTATTTGTGGGCGTAAAGCAAAACACTTAGCAATTATTTTTATAATCTGTATTTGTGAGAGATATTGGGCGCCAATTGGCCAATTCATCACGTGGAAGTTTTTTTACCTTTGTGTAGGAGGGTAATTACGGCTTTGTTTTTGCGCGAAACTGACATCTCACCTTTGAGGTAAGCCATATTGAATGATTCATATATCATATGTTCAATTTAGACCAAAAGAACTTTAGGAAACTGGTTGTAATTCCATCTGGTCCAGGTGCTGAGTTATTCTTCATTGCTTGTAGAGAAATTGCAATCTCCGCAAGCGAGAGTTCTGAGTCAAGGTTCGACTTTTGTTCTTCTGTTAATTTAGGGACTCCGGTTCCATTCATAAAATCGTTTGCTATGTTAGCATCGAATTGTCTAGTTGTGCTATACATTTCTCTGTAGAGAACCGTGTTTGTTCTCTCATAATTCCTTCCTGTGATGTTACAACATCTCCCTGAGGAGTTTTTTTTAAGCTGTCCATTATTTTTGCACTGGCTCTCTTGCCTTTTCCAGATTGAGAAAAAATTTAGTATTCCCCCCCCCCCCCCCTCTTCTATGAATTTAATTCTAGGTCTTATTTGTGCACTTCTGGCTTCTTGACAAGCAAATGTTTCTAAGGTTCGTTTTAGCGATTCTATTTTATTCATAAATTGTAGGTTACCAGGGTCCGCAGATAATGTCTTTTCAGCATCATTCAATTGAAGCTGTACTTCTTTGAGGTAGTTTTTCTGTTTTTTTTCTTTTTTCTTGCTTTACAGAACTCTCTGATTTTACACAAGTCCCATTTTATCTGAGCGTCTAAATAGTTGCATTCTTCAGTGTATTGTTCAATCATTGAGTTCATATCTTGAACAAATTGTGCATCATGTAATAAACTATCGTTAAATTTCCAATAGGAAAGGACCTTTAATGATATGTGACACTCGGTATTTTTAATTCAACTAGTCTGTGATCAGTATGTGCACCGAAACGATGTCACATGACAAAAAACTTTGTCAAAAATATTGTCTGTTGCCAGAGTGTAATCCAGTCTCCTGGCAGTAAACGGATTTCTGCGACTCCAACTATATTCTTTTCCATCGGGGTGATGTAGCCGCCATACATCATTCAGAGCACAGTCAAAAACCATGCTCCTGAAAAACCTCAACATCTCTCACCCCGTGTGGCTGTCCACTAATGATGTCTACGTCGTTATTCAACACGCAGTTAAAGTCGGCACAGAGAATATGTTCACCCTCTAGTGATTCAATATATTTAGTTAATTCATCATAAAAGGTTTTCTTTTCTTTTGAAGCATTCGGCGCATATGCATTGATTATATTTACCTCATGTTGATCGTCATTATAAGCTACCGTGATACTTCGGTCTGTTTTGTGTATACACTGTACTTGATGGGGGAAGCACTTTCTGATCAAAGTGATCTGACCTTTGCTTTGATTGGAGGAGGGAGCGCAAAATAATGTACCACCCCGTTCCTTTTCCCACAAGTCTCTATCTTTGTCTAGAATAAAAGATTCTTGCAAACAGATTATATCATACTTATTTTGCTTTAAGTATCTAAAGATACTTTTTCTTTTCAAGTTATTACGAAGGCCGTTCACATTGAGTGAGCAAATTGTTATCGAGTTCATTTTCAGTTAATCTTGATATTGTCACCATCTTTCGGCCTTGTGAGGCGTTTAAAAAAAAAGGGAAAAAAAAAGGGGGGGGGGGGGGGGGGGGGGTGGAGGAGGGGGGAGGGGGGGGAACTCTAGGTGAGGTTCCATAATCGTTGTCCGTAAACAAAGCATTACCAATCCCATGGGAGGCATCTCAGTTTCTGCTGTCCCACTCATGTGAGCGAATTATCCGCTGTCCGAGTGTGGTTGGCTTTGATGGTGGTTTGTCCATCATCGATGAGCGCCGGGTTATCTTTGTGGAAATCTTTCCAGACTGAAGTTTTCCGCGAGTTGGTGACCTTCTTTGACAATTTACCTGGGCTGTCTGAGGATGACGGGGAATTTCGTTTTTTCTTGAAGCTGGAGTGCCAGATCTCGTCCTCACTTCGTGAGCAGTTGTGACTCGTGGAGATCTGGGTCTGCTCCTGTCGGGTTGTTCTGGCCGCTCCCCTGTTGTGGTTTGCAGTGGTGGCTGTAGAGGGATGTAGTGCTGTCACCTTCCTCGTCGTGATGCACATCTAATTCTTTGCTGGATGGGGGCTCAGTGTTGGACTCCGCCGAGGGTGAAACAGCGGCTTCTTTTTCGGGCTGAGTCATGTCACACTGAGGAGACCCTTTCTTGTGTCCTGGTTTTCTACAGTTCATGCAGACGATATCGTTTGGGGCAGTCACTGACAGAATGACCTTTCTGAAGACATTTTCTGCAGTCTGATTGCTCCCGTTTCTGCATTTCCTTCTGCTCAAAGTGAAACAGGGTGGCTTTAAAGGGGCCCATTTCGAGGCGCTTTGGCAGAGGCTTCTCAGGAACTTCAATGTAGATGAATCTACGTCCTGTGAGCCAACGCGTGAGTGCCCCAGATCGGTCCCTGTCACGCTCCATGCGGAGCGCTGAGCGTGCGTTAATCCCCAGTTTCTTCAGTGCATCATGAATCTCCTCGTTTGAGAATGAGAGGGGAAGAAGATTTCCTATCGTCAGTTTGGTTGTTTTGATTTCTCTGTCGCCGTCTTTAGTTGACACAATCAGAGGGTTTTTATCGCACACAGTCACTAGCATCCCTCGCAATACAATACCGTGGAGGAGGAGTTTTGTGCGGGCATCCATAGAGTTTGGATAAATTCTCCACACCACAAGTTTCTGGGCTCCGAGAATCGTGCCATAACCTGTTCTTTTTTCACACGCACCACAAATGTCAGACACACTGTAGGTGTTATCAGCTTCACCCGGTAGGCTTTTTGAATGGATGAAAACCGGCAAAATATTCGGATTTGACGCGATTGAGTTAGCCATGATTGATATCTTTTTTTAAAGTCAGCTGTCGGGGATAATGCGGAGGGAAAAAAAAAACAAACACATACACTCACAAAACTAGTGGAAAAAAACTGCACCGTAGCACTGTAGGCTAAACTGCGATGAGAAGGGGAAAAAGTCCCCCGAAAAAAAAGACAAGTCAGTGTGTTAACTGTCAAAGAAGGGAAAAGAAACCTAGCGCTAAGCACTGTAGCAGCAAAAGCACGCAAACGCAGAGCTCACGAAAAACCCAACCGACTTCGGTGGATGTCAGCAGTGAACTCCCAAGGATTTAGTCCGAAAAAAGTCAGGCATATGTTAGCTGATAGCAGGCACGACTGAGCACCAAGGAGATAACCGAACAGTGGTGACAAGTCTTCTCTGCCCGGTGGCCTTCAGACTTCCTGCTATTGACTTGTTCCCTGCAGACTACCGACGCAGCAGCAGCAGCAGGATAATCTGGACTTCGCTGTGTGAGGACGGAGGAGAATGAGAGGTGTGGGACTCAACCGGGTGTACCGGCGAGAAATGTAAGAGGACAAAACTGCTTCCTACAGAATCCTCTCCCTCATCCCCATCCCGTTTAGAGAGCGTGGGACAAACATCCACATCAGGCGTTAAGCTGTTTCATCAGTTGCTACCACACTATACCCTCTGGTCACAGCGGCACGGTTGTCTGTGACTGGAATGACCGCCGGCATGACTCCTTCCTCAAGACCGTTGTTGTCCTTTTATTGAATGGTGGACACTGCAGACAGTGACCCAACAATGTTGTAGATGTACGTCAAAAAAGGGAGTGAAATAGATACAGCCCATCCCTCCCAACAATGCTGTAGATGTACGCCATAAGGGTGTGGAGTAGCTACAGCCATTCCCTCCCAACAATGTCGTAGATGTACGTCAGAAAGGGAGTGGAATATAGCTACAGCCGCATTCCTCAGAACAAGGTTGTAGATGGACGCTGAATGGAACAGAATAGCTACAACCGTTCCCCTCTGAGCAATGTTTTAGATGTACGCTGTAAGGGAATGGAACACTACCACCGTTCTCCTCCGAACAATGTAATAGATGGACGCATTAAGAGAGTGGACGAGCTACAACCGTCCCCCTCTGAACAATGTAATAGATGGACGCCATAAGAGAGTGGACGAGCTACAACCGTCACCCTCTGAACAATGTAATAGATGGACGCCATAAGGGAGTGGAGCAGCTACCACCGTCCCCCTCTGAACAATGTAATAGATGGACGCCATAAGAGAGTGGACGAGCTACAACCGTCCCCCTCTGAACAATGTAATAGATGGACGCCATAAGGGAGTGGAGCAGCTACCACCGTCCCCCCTCTGAACAATGCAATAGATGGACGCCATAATGGAGTGGAGCAGTTACAACCGTCTCCCTGTCTTCTGCAGCTAACCTGTGGAGCTCGCACACTGCCAGCCATCCGCCATGTCTATACTGTGTCACATGAGATAGGGACAACAAGGCCGGGTGGCTGACATCAGAAGGGAGAGGGTGCTAAAGGCAGGCCTTGAGGTACAAGACGACGTGTCCAAAAATGCCAGCGTTTGCCAGCCGGGAAAGGAAGGGGTGTGCACAGTGGGTAGGGATGGGGGTCTAAAAACCCTGCCCTCCCTCCCGACCCACCCACCTCCTCACGTGTCCGGCCCTAGACGATGATCATCCCCTACAGAATGTTTCGTTTGTGTGTGATGAGTACGCTCACAGCAGTAGAATGAAAGAAGAAAAACGAACATACAGAGAAAACGAACAAACCTTCAAATACGACAAGACACTTGTTCGACTAACCTGAATAAAGATAGCGCTGGGTCTTTTGAAACAGATGATGAAGCTGATGAGATTGTGGACGTAAGTCATCATTATCTCCACAACAGCTTGCATGACTTTTTGTGGAGATAAGTCATTATGAACTGTTGTGGAGATAAGTCATCGGGAATTGTTGAGAAGATATAAATCATTGAAGAAAGAGAAACACCCGAAGGTGCTGGGGAGGACCCAGAGAAGCACTGTCTTCACCTGTCTTTTGAGCAGTCCCGTACCACCCTTGGAGGCCTGCGCTGTGTTGTCGATGGGTACAGGCACGCGCAGGACACTCCATTAAGATATCAAGGGATATAACTGCTCCTGAACAGAGGTAAATCAGACTACAGGATGCAACTCATGACAGCTTTAAAGTAGCATCCCCATGGGTGTAACAGCCCGTATTTCATGACTGCAGAACCCACCGGCGAAAAACACCACCCTCCAGCTGTCGAGCACACCCCACAGACCCAACCACCCCTGCCCACGGACAGATGAAAACAGTGCCACTCCAGACACAGCCAAGCTTTCGCCATACGGTCTTATGTTGAGATAAGTCATTATGAACTGTTGTGGAGATAAGTCATCGGGAATTGTTGTGAAGATATAAATCATTGTGAACTGTTGTGGAGATATCAGTCATTGTGAATTGTTGTGGAGATTTAAGTCAATGTGAACTCACTGCTGTGGAGATATAAGTCAATGTGAACTGTTGTGGAGATTTAAGTCAATGTGAACACACTGCTGTGGAGATAGAAGTCAATGTGAACTGTTGTGGAGATACCAGTTATTGCGGCGAGATACAGGTCACAGTGAACTTCTCAGTTCAGAGGTGGAGATGAATTAAAAAGAAGATTGTTCAAGCTTTGCCTGTTTTACGCCCCTGTCTCTCTATTCATAGATATTAATGCATGTGTCAGTATGTGTGATTCGACGAATTCTGTAAACTTCTCTGATTGGTGGCCGACAGCCCAGGTCTTATCATGTTGGAGATGTTTAGTCAAAGCCGCATGTTCTGGCAGGAACACAGTGGACTAATTCTAGTAGGTGAGCGAGTTGTTCACACACACACACACACACACACACACACGCGCGCGCGCGCGCGCACGAACGCACGCACACACGCACACACACACACTCACTCACTCACACTCACACACAAACACACGCACACAAACCATTATTATTCATATAAGCACTCATATAAACACATACATATGCACACAAACATACTCAAACAGACTCGCATACACACACATACATGTGCGTGCTCAAGCATAAGCACATGCGCTCTTTCTTTCTCCATCTCTCTCTTTCGAAACGATTTTTTTTTTTTCGTCTAATATCACGATAAGTGGAAAGACGTAAAATGAATGACACACACACGCACACAATCACTCACACGCAGAGTCATTCACACACACACACACACACACACACAAACACTTATGAACGGACTATCTCTCTCTCTCTCTCTCTCTCTCTCTCTCTCTCTCTCTCTCTCTCTCTCTCAAATGAAACCACACACGCAAACCACCATCCGAATAACAAAAACAACAACAACAACAAAAACGCGCACACAAAATTCCGACCCACACTTCATCCACCAGACTGCGCGGGGGATTGACCCTTCGACTCGCAGATACCGGTACTCCGGTCGATCCGCCAGACATGCCATTAGTTCTGTGTGGTCGGGCCCTCGCTGATCATTTGGCTCTCGTCAATCGCCGACATCAAAAAGTTGCTGACGCTGAAAACTGCTTCCAGGCACTGGCTGTTTCGTGTTGTGCTTTGATTTTTTTCCCCTCTCCTTTGCTTCGTTCGTTTGATTGTAACTGTGTCTTTAGTTGTGTGTTTTACAGTCGTCTGTAGTTCTGTCGAAGAGGGGGGGGGGGGGGGGGGGGGGGGGGGGAGAGAGAGAGAGAGAGAGAGAGAGAGAGAGAGAGAGAGAGACAGACAGACAGACCACAACAAAGACGTAGACAGACAGACAAACAGACGGACAGTCAGATAGACATAGGAGAGAGACAGACAGGCAGTCAGACTGAGACAGACAATCAGACAGTCAGAAAGACAGAAAGACAGACAGACAGAATGACAGACAGACGGACAGACAAACAGACAGACAGAACAGACAGACAGACAGAGAAGGGAAGAGTCGGAGCAGACATTCAGATAGACAGAGGGAGAAAGAAAGGGAGAGACAAACTTGCTGCAAGCAATTTAATAATCACGAGGTTAAGTTAGTTGTTGTTGTACCGGAATTAAGCAAAACAGAGACAAACAGAGGTCTTGATGCTAAGGTATAGAAACGGAATATATTTCATTCGTTGAAATATAGGAGTCACAAAATCTCTCTCTCTCTCTCTCTCTCTCTCTCTCTCTCTCTCTCTCTCTCTCTCTCTCTCTCTCTCTCTCTCTCTCTCTCTCTCTCTCTCTCTCTCTCTCCACACAGAAAAATCCACAGAAAATGACCACAAGAATATACCCCGGGCACCCCCTCCATGATGATGATCATGGTGATGTTGATACCGATAACCTTTCACTCATCGATCGTCCCAATTCCTTTCAACCTACTGTTCCCGTCATTAACATTACTATATTCATCATCACCACCCTCTCCCTGCTCCAGTAGTACTGTTAACTTTTACTCATTGACCATCTCTATTTTTCTTTCAACCAACTGTCATTACTAATATTACTTTTATCATTATTACTGTCATCATTATTGCCATCACATCATCATTATCAGTTCTGTCATCATCATCATTATCACCATCATCAAAAAAAAAAAAAACAACCCAAAAAAATATGCTTTATTTTCTCACTACCTTAATTGGACTTAACATCACCATTATCATCATCATTATCATTATTATGATTACTGTCACTATTATTACTAATGCTGATATTTTTACTTTGTCATCGTTATAACTGTTGTTACAACTTTATTACTGTTAGAACTGTTGTGTTTGATAGTGTGTATTTATATTGCCATGATACATTACTATATTTATGGCATTCCAACCACCATTTTTTCCAGCTTTCTATATCATCACTATCATTACTATATGGTTATAATCATGATT